>OX465281.1:54183136-54210746 GCA_949987705.1 Thereva unica | reverse complement strand
CTTTTTGGACAGGAACGCGTTCCGGAACTAAAGATGATTTCTGATAACGAGAATTGGCTGACGTATTAAAAAAAAAAAAAAATTAAAAAGAATTGCTGATTTTTTTTCTAATTTTTGACGAATTTTTATATGTATTACCATAGACAAATAAAAGGAAAGATGTTCCATTTCAAATAAGAAAAGTGTGCACTTTCCTGATGAAAGAGCTTTCCTATTGCTGAGAGAGCTGCACTATTAATTGAGAATATCCATTAATAACCATAAAGTTTAATTTCCACTTCATATTTTTAAATTTGTTACTATTTTACATCTTGAAATCTTGGAAAACGCAATAATTTTCATCTGAATCTTTACGAAAATTAAACATTTCCCAATCTGAAAAATAAACATATTGCGGAAATGTTTTTTGTAAATCAAAACGAAATCAAAATTCACACAAAACAAACGGTTTTACTTACTTTTGCAAAGTAGTAAAAACCGAAAAGTCTGACCTGAAAAAACCAAATTGTAACTGCCTCCAAATGTGCAATTGATTTTTGTCATTCAAACAAAAATCAAACAGCTGTTTTCTTATTCAAAGAGATTCCCGTTCGCGTTCCGGTAAAAAAAAAATAGCACAACACCACTGATCGAATCATCTCAAGTCATACAATAATTCAATTGTTTATGACTTTAAAAATGCAAACTTTAACAGTATTAATCTTGAATTATCCCTAGTCGACTGGGAACGCAGGCTTTCATGTGATGACCTTGACGAAGTAGTGTCATGCTTCTACACTACTATTTATAAAATCATCGACAAATATGTACCCAAGATTAAAAAAAGGGATAAACTATCTGAACCATGGCTAAACAAAAATATTCGCTCTCTACGTAACCAGAGAAATAAATTATACAATATGATTAGAAAGAACACCAACATTAGCGCGGAATTAAAAATAGAATACACTAGGTTAGCCTCTGAGTTTAATCTTAGGTCACGTGAGGCCTATACCACATACATTAATTCTGTTGGTGTCAGCATCGTAAAAGACCCTAACAAATTCTTCGATTTCGTTAATATAAAACGAAAGACCTCAGGCTACCCGACATCAATGACAAACGGTAGTAAACACTCCTCGTGCCCTCAAGAAATTTCTAACATGTTTGCTGATAGGTTCAGCGAAATTTTCTGCCCCAAATCCAGCGCAGTGCACACTATCCCGACTGATATGCACACTGACGCTTCCTCTCTCATAAATAATATATCCCTGTCGTTTGACGATATAATGACCGGCTTAAACAGTCTTGACGTTAAGAAAGGTCACGGTCCCGACAATCTCCCTCCCAGTTTCTTGCAGCGGTGCTCACGTCATATTTTATTCCCTCTCCATATTATATTTAATAGATCATTATCGATTGGAAAGTTTCCCACACAATGGAAGAAATCCTTCCTCACACCGATCTATAAAGCATGTGATAATAAATCAGTTGACAATTACAGGGGCATTGCCATACTTTCAACAATACCCAAACTATTCGAAAAACTTGTCTACGAAAAGATTGCCCCTGTAATCGACCCACACCTTAACGAGCAACAACATGGGTTCAGAAAAGGGCGTTCGACCACCTCAAATCTTATGGTTCTTATCTCCGAACTACTTTGTGCTATGGAGAGTGGCCATCAAATTGATGCTGTCTACACGGACTTCAGCAAGGCATTTGACCGAGTAGACCACCATATTCTAATAGCAAAACTATTAAAATTTGGAATCTCCGGTCCTTCCCTGGAATGGATAAAATCGTACCTTCATGGCAGAACAGAAGTTTCAAGGATTTCTGTCCAACGAAATTGAAGCAACTTCCGGTGTTCCTCAGGGTAGTCACCTGGGTCCTCTTCTTTTTAATATCCTCATCTCCGATTTGTCTGATAAAATAGTCAACATTCCTCATCTTTTCTACGCTGATGACCTCAAAATTTATAACACAATCAAGCCCCAAACTGATGTATCCTTTTTTCACCACCAACAAATTACATCTGAACATCAGCAAATGCCATGCAATAACCTTCTCCCGCAGAAAAAACACACAACTGCACTATTATTATCTAAACGACAAGATATTGAATCATGTCGACCATATTGTAGATCTAGGGGTTGTCCTAGACAACAAATTGAACTTCAATCTACACTATGATAATATTACCGCCAGAGCCAACAAGTTACTTGGCTTTATAAAGAGAAGGGCTAAGGAATTCGGCGATGTAAGAGTCACAAAGACACTCTTCTGCTCACTCGTTCGTCCAATCCTGGAATACGCATGCCCGATCTGGGATCCTATATTCCAAGTAAGCAGCAGCAGGATTGAATCTATTCAGAAGAGATTTCTTCTCTTTGCCCTGAGAAATCAGTACGACTCCCAAGATTATCTCAGTCTACCAACCTACACAGAGAGACTCAAAAGGTGATGGACCTCATGCCCCTGTCCTGTCGGCGTAAATTGCTTATATCGTGCTTTACCTTGGATGTCCTGAACGGAAACCTCAATGTAGAATTTCTTTCTAATAGGATCAAATTTAATGACCAAATTCGACATACCAGGCATACCAAACTACTTATGGAATACAGACATCGTACCGACTATGCAAGGAATGAACCCGTCAACAGATGCTGCCGGGTCTTTAACAGTTATGGATCTTGCTATACCCCTGCCATAAATAAATTATCCTACAAAAAAAGACTCAAATCCATACTAACAACGTAAACTTAATAACTAGTGCGTATAATATAAGTACGTCAAAATGTTCCTTATGTTTTAATTTGTAATTTTAGACTAAGTGTGCCTTGCTTGGCGAAATAAATAGACTCCGTCTGCCATGCTATTGCAGTTTCCGGTGTCTTTAAACGTGGGTATAGACGAAACCGAGTATTGGGCGAGGCTCGTACGAGATCCCGCATCAGAGCCATTAATATTACGGGTTTCGATTTCAGGCAGCGTCCGTTATCATGTTGCGGTAAAGGATGCCTTTCACAGTTCCATGCCTTCCAATCTCATTTTTGAAGAAATATAGACCGATGACTCCACCAACCCCTAAACCACATCAAACCTTTGTTTTTTCTGGATATAGTGGCAGCTCTTTAACCTCTCCAGCTTTTTTTTTTCAGGCCAAATACTGCAAATTACGTAGCCACTAAGCCAGAAATGAGCCTTATTTCTAAAAAAAAACTTTACGTCAAAAACGGTGTATCTACTGCAATGTTTTCAAGAGCCCAAACATTGAAGCGTTGCGATTGGGAAGCTAGGTAGGTTGAATTTTGTATATATTTGGAGTGGTCCAATAACCATGTTTGAGGACTCCATAAAAAGCTTGCCGCGCTCCCGTTGCTATATCAGCTCCATATACTTTTTAAGATTGCATGTTATTGCAAGGGAGCTTTTTAAAAAGAAATATTCATGGACGCCAGATATATGTGATCCGATATCGAAAATCTTTCATTTTGTTCATCTTCTGCAATTGCCTTTTGCTTTCCAAGGCGCGAACATGGCTTTACCAAAGCAGCATCCCAAATAAGTTCTAATCATTTCCAAAGCTGCTTGTCCTCCGTATCTCGAACGAGAGCCGGGCTATTGAATAAGCTAACGTCACATTTTATGATCACGAAGATAATAATTGCCCGTTTTCTTTTTTCTATAAAATTTACGAAAACTCCAGTAAACCTCCCTCGCGAGCATATTTGTATAGCTCCCAATTTTTCTCACTAGGATATTATCCAATAATGAAAATGGATTTTAAATATTTCGATGGTATAGCGTGTTATGCCAAAGGCTGCCATTGCGTAGTCGAAAGGTTGATCTAAGTGCGCGAAACAAATTCCTCGTAGAACGCTGATTTTTGTAGTGCAATGGCATAATTTTTAGACTCTGTATTGAGTTAATTCTTTCCGTGATAAAATGTCAATCAATACTGAAAAAAAATTCCATGAAAGTTTGACACAACTCACACGTGCCCTGTCACAAATTCCCTACTGAAAAGGTACCTCTAATTGAATACCTCAATATAAGTACATCAACCAAAGGTAGTGCATTCCTATATTATAAGTAGAATCATATTAGTCATAGGTTACACACATCTGGTATGCGACCTGGTATATGAATACCATGGTATAGATGCCATTTATGTTCAAAGCATAAAAGAGTTCCTTGAACTCATATTAGTTCTTGAAAGTTCGTATAGGATTTAATTCTGATATATCCAATAAAAAGTGATTCACACTTGTAAATGGCTTAAACTTATAAAAACAGAATTTTTAAAGACTTCTTCACACCAATTGAACAACTGTTTAACTTGACTTTATCCCCGGCTTAAACCACTGCCATAATCTCATACTATATTGAAACTTGACCACACATGTAATTCAATACCTGAGTCGAAATTCAGAACATACGAGTATGCCCCAAAGAGATAGCGTCCAACAGCAATCATTGAGTGTCCCTCTCCTGTCCTTAATTGATACACTTAAATATTATGGGAAAATTTCACGTAATTGCTAAAAAAATATCCTTTTTGCAGATACTAGCTTAAAGTTTGTATAAATTTTGACTATACTTTTACGGCATTTACGTCGTGTCTAGTAGTGGCTTTCGCCTGCAGAATCCCTTGAATCCATCCTAATCTCACCACTTATATTCCCCCATAGTCCACACCGCACTAAAGGACATTAAAACACGTATTACGACACGACATAATGGACTGTCATAATAGTATAGTGTCCTCTTGAGCGTTGGGCTATGCCATAAAAAGGGGAGGTTAAAGTTCCTCCGCAGGACATTCAAGACATTCTTAAATTTGTTGCGATTACTTTTCTGCTTGGCACCCAAATGTGGGTTTTCGAAATAATCTTCCACTGTTAAAAGTCAGATCAACTACAAATATCGCCTTTTTTTTTTGGGTTGAGCGACATATAATAAATTCAATGGCTTTCATGTGTCAGACACTAACATCACTCAAAGTCGTCAAATTCGCTTTTTTAGATAAAAATTTGCTCAATGAGATAAAAAATGCGCCTATCTAAAGCTGATGTTATAATTTACGTGCGGACTTTGGTTACAAGTCAGAAAACTCATCCATGTGAAAAGGAGATAATTCTGCGGTACAAGGAAACCGAATTGGAATTTTCTCAAGGCATTAACTTTCTTCTCGGTTGGTGCAGTTCGGTTGAGGCGGCTTCACAGTGAACTTTTTTATTAAACCGAAATACAATAGGACGTCTTAAGTCCTTAAGTAACACTTTGTCATATTCCTGGGGCAACTCAAGCGCGAACACCACTCTCCCATGGAGCACTAAAAAATAATAAATTGTTACGCCCATAGCCTTAATTTTGATAAGCCATCGTAATTTTGTAAGCGAACTTTGGGGAACTTATGAATATATATGTGTGGGGGAAGCTATGCGCTCCCCCGATTGAATCTTACAACGTGGAAGACAACGAGGTGGCGGAGACTTTCCTTTTTTATTGGGACGTATTTTACACATGAGTGCGATAAATTTTCGTTTGCGATAGGGAGGGTGAACTCCAGTTGGAATGATTGAAAACATTTTTTGGGGCTGCGAGCTGCGGCCGTGTCTGAACGAAAAAATACACAATAAATCAGCAATTTTCATTACAATAAATCAAAGCATTTACACAGATCAAGTGGGATTCTGTTTAACTTACATTTAATGATGGAAGAGGCTTCAGCATTGTTTTCATCTAAATCAATAGCTTCATTAAACGAATTCATAGAATGATGGATATTATCAGTGAGTTTATTATTTATTAGAGGTTCGTGCTTATTTCGTGTTTTTGAACTCTCTCAAAGAAGCTTCAGAGGAGGGGAGGGTAAGTGAGACTGAGGCTGTAACTGTGAGTTGGAATATATTGCTATTTAGGGAATTGGTACGATTATTTAAGATATTGTTACCATACAAAACCTTCTTTAAATCGGAATACCTATGCCAAGTTTTACAAAACACAACTCTCTTAATATCTTGGGTGAGGTTAGATTTGGTTGAAATGGCTGCTCCCCAACCAGAGAGCCCACTTAGGCACCCTATGATGCCATTATAATGTTGGGACAATATTCAGGACATGTCGAGCCATTTAGAGCTTTTAGTAAAACGACAGAGGTCAGGAACACCAGTGTTTTGCAGCTCACTCAATCCATCAAGGAAAGGTAAGCCGAGGAAGAGACCGGTAGTCCAAGACATGTACAGAGGAGATGGCGGACAGTTTCTTCCACATCTTCATTACTACAACTTCTGCATAAGGCGTTGTGCCCAATCTTTCGGCGGGAGTTATACTATTTATCTGCAGCCATTCACGAGCCTCCCAGATCGCAGTGACTTCCTCTACCTCGAAGACCTTGCAATGGTCGAGTAGACGAAGAGAGGTATCTATATTCAATACCTTGGAGAGGTCCGCAGCGATGGTGAACCTCCTAAGAATGAATGATTGACCATATGAATTTGGAGCTCACCCAAGAAAATACTTTGTCCTGGCGACCGTCCAGACTGCCATTTGCTCTGCATGCAGGAATAAGATGCGATAAGATATCCAGCGCAGCCGCAGGGATGCTTCTCATTACACCACTAATACCGAGTTCAGCTGTTCTTTAGATCTTTTCCAGCATCTTAAGATACGTGACGTTCTGTAATGCAGTCCACCATACCGATATGACATGGATAAGTGCAGGTCTGATTACGGCTGTATACAACCAGTGGACGATACGAGGTCTGAAGCCCCAATTCACTCCGATCGTTCTTTGGCATGAGAAGAGAGATGTTTTAGCCTTTTTAGCTCAATCTCTAAAAAAAATCGGCCTCCACGCTAGTTTCGTATCCAGTATGAGACCTAGAAATTTCGAACCCTCCTTAAGTTTTAGTGTTTCATTGCAGGGTCTTAGAGAAGGAGAATCGGGAGGTCGATGCTTTCTTGTAAAGAGCACGACTTCAGTCTTAGCTGGGTTAACGCCAAGACCCTTTATAGTACATAATGAACAAGAGTGTCCAATGCTCGTTGCATTATTTCTATTATGGTTGAGATGCACTTGCCCACGCCCACACGAACGCCACCACCACCACTATGTCATCAGCATAGGGCACCGTCGTGCATCCAGACTCCCCTAGTGTTATCGACACTTCGTTGACTGTTAAATTCCAAAGGAACGGCGATATAACTCCACCCTGCGGTTATCCAACATTGTTGGAAGCACTTTCATATCTAAGAAACAAAGTGGACTCCTTCAATTTAAGGGATTTTTCATTGACCGCTATCAGGGAGTGGAGAGCAGTGAGTACCGATTTACCTTTCGTGTAGGCATGCTGCAAGGGTGAAAGCAATCTTCTATCAATGCTTTGGTTAATATGAATCTCCACAAGTCTTTCTAGGATCCTGAGGAGAAAGGATGTGAGACAATTGGCCTCAAGTATTTTGAATTGTGGTAGGAGATTATACCCGCTTTCAGAATGAGAGCCAATTTCGCTATCCTCCAGAACGTTGAAATGCAGCTTCGGCGAAGGGAACTCCTATAGATTCCAGAATTAGGTCACTGACTTCCTGAATTTCAGTAGGATAAACTCCGCCCGGTCCAGGTGTTCTATAAGTCTTAAAATCTTCTATGGCCCATAGAAGCAAATCCCTGTTTATCAGTCTGTCTTAATTATATTCAGTTGGGCCCCCAAAATCTGTTTCTGCGGATGCCGCAAGAGATGTCGAGCCAGAAAAGTTTGTATCGAGCAGCAGTGTCAATGCCTCTTGACTGCTGGTGGTCCATGTACCGTCTGCTTGTTGCGGCAACTATTGGCACATTGGGCTTCTCTATTGTCTCACAAAAGGTTTCCAGGATTCCCTATTTGACTTGCGCAGTTCGTATTTGAACTATCCCAGTACGACTCCAAGTTAGACCTTTTACCCTTGTTGAAGGTCTCTCTACCTTCGGACCTTATTTTGTGGGATTTGTTCTGCTGTAGGTACTTATAGTTTTTGCTCACAGAAGAACTAATCCCACAAAAAAAAAACATTACAAATGCGAATTAGAAGCTCGTGGGCGCGGATATTATTTATTGGGACAGTTTATACACACTTATAACAAAAGGAAGTGATATGAATTGGTCAAGATGAATCGTTAATAGCATGAAATAATTAAACACGTGCGTATACGAACGAATTCAGTGTGGCCCAGTTTATATATGAGTCTTGTACAACATGAATCTTAGCTGTAACAAATCTAAATGCAACAAATCTCATTCGTCGTTTGTCTTATTTTCTGCAGTAAGCATTGATAAAATTTTATACAATTTTCACACTATGATCATCAAGGCTGATACTTCGACCTAATCGTTGTCCTCGTTTTGATAAGATCAAATACTTTGATCATCTTGTGCTTTGCGCCCAATAATGACTAGGTCATCTGCAAAGATGTTATTTGCTTCATTAAGCGGTGTTTCTATCATTATTGCTCCTACAGCAGTGTTAAAAAGTATTGGTGAGATCGCATCTCGTTTCCGCAACCCGATTCTTGAGAAAGGTCACTGGAGTTACAATCTCGTTTTCTCACTTGTGTTTTACAATCTTTGGTCGTCATCCTGCATAATTTTATTAATTTTTTCGGGAAACCCATTTCCGTCATCTTGTTCCACGACTCCTTTTTATTCAACAGGTCATAAGCATTTCTATAGTCGACAAAAAGTAATTTATATCAATGCTTCCTTCCCAGCACTCTTCAAGTATTTGTCCCATTATGAAACTCTGACCTGTTGTCGATATTTTCGTTCTCAATCCTGCTTGGACCTACTTTATCTTCCAAATACGGTATTAAATAAAATATGTGAAAGAACTTTGTAAGCTGTGTTCAACAAAGATATTGGTCTGTAGTTTTTGCAGTTCATCAATTTACCTTTTTTATGGACTTTTTTTTTATGTGATAGTCTAAGCTCAGGTGACACCCTTTGTACTACTACCTCGTCATGTCGTATAAGTCATGGTGCAATGTCCAGTAGTAAGCTTAGCTCGAAAGATAGAGAGAAGGACATAATAAGTTAAGGGGAGTCAAGGGGGTGTTGCAGAAAGTGGCGATGAGCCTTCGGTTTGAACTCTTGGATGTTGTATGAGTTCGTGAATACTGTCTTTGGAAGGTTGTTCCACAGACGAGTGGTTCTTGTTATAAACGAATTTCTAGATCGGAGTGTGCGCGAAGATAAGGGCTGTAAACTGTGGGGTGAGCCGAGCGGGCAAGTCTTGTGTTGCGGGAAAAATGTTGCCGTGGAGGCATGAGGTTACTTATTTCAGTGGAGCAATCATTATGAAAAAACTGGGACTATTGTGCCGTAAAGTCATTCTTCTGGCATCTTGCTGCTTCTCCATAGTTTTACGATGAGACTGTGTAAGTCCTGGCGTAACTTCTCCCCACCATTTTTAGGATATTCGTGGGTATGCCTGGAGCCTTATGATTTTCAGTTTCGCCACGGCTTTTGCAACTTCTTCGCGTGTACGTAGGATCTGTCGTATCGTTTTCTAAGTCACCATCATTCATCATTTCATTCATCATTGCGCTCCTTTAATCCCTCATGGGACATAGGGCGGAAACAGTTGCCCTCCAGCGGACTCTGTTTTGCGCGACAGCTCTCAGCTCCGACCAGGATCTCCCAGTTGTTGCGGCTTCTGCTAGTAGGGTTCTCCTCCACGTTGTTCTAGGTCGTCCTACTCGACGGGATCCTTGCGTATTCCAGTTAAGGGCCTGTTTGGTTAGATTTTCGTTTTCGCGTCGCAAGGTGTGGCCTACCCAATTCCATTTCCTTCGCCTGATTTGGTCGTCTATCCTTTCTTGGCCGGCACGGCGCCATAGTTACGATAGGATACGACGAAGGCATCTGTTGATGAAGACTTGTAGGCGCCCTGTGATGAATTGGGTGACTTTCCATGTTTCGCAACCGTACAAAAGTACTGCCTTCACGTTGGAGTTGAACAGCCGCAATTTGGTGTTAGTTGAGATCTCCGTTGATCTCCATATGCGGAACAGGCATGCATATGCGCCTCGTGCTTTATTTATTCTGGAACTGACATCTTCTTCTGCACCGCCATTTTCGGTAATAATACTACCGAGGTAGCAGAATTTATTTACCAGTTCCACGTCACGGTTTTTCAGCGCTGTTCGTTCAATGGTGTTTGCATTTATCCGCATTTCTTTAGTTGTAGTCAGATTTAGCCTTAAGCCTGCTGGACTACTTTCTGTTGCCAAATTGTTAATCATGTTTTTGAGGTCATGGTGTCTGCGGGCCAGCAAACAGATATCATCTGCGTAGTCGAGATCCTTAAGGCGATCTAACAAACCCCATTGTATGCCGCCTGTTCTACTATCTAGAGCGCCGACAAGGATGTCATTTATTACTATAAGAAATAGTAAAGGCGAGAGTAGGCATCCTTGTCGTACTCTTGAGCTCACCTCGAAGCTGTCGGATAATTTTCCATTATGGAGAACTCTGCATTTGGAATTGTTATATAGGGCTTTTATCAATTCTATTATTTTATCAGGCAGTCCACGTCGCCGTAGTGCCTGCCATATAAAGCTCCTATTGACCGAGTCGAACGCTTTCTCATAATCTACGAAAGCAAGGTAAAGGGGGGATCGGAATTCAGTAGACTGCTCCACTATAATTCGTAAGGTGTTGATATGATCAATACATGAGCGGCCCTTCCTGAATCCGGCCTGCTGCCTCCTAAGCGTTCGGTCTACTGCCTCACTTATCCTATATAGTAATATGTGGGACAAAATTTTGCCCACAGTAGATAGTAAACAGATGCCTCTCCAGTTGTCGCATATTGTTAGGTCCCTCTTTTTTGGTATTTTGACTATGATACCTTCCGTCCAATCCTCCGGAAAGGTACAGGTGTTCCATGCTATTTGTAGGATTGGCTGAAGCGCATCTGCTATGAGGCTTGAGTCGGCTTTCAACAATTCTGGCGGGATACCATCTTTTCCAGCTGCTTTACCATTGGCCATCGCATGAATTGCGGTTACTATTTCCGTCTTGGATGGGGCTCGGGTGGTGATTATTATAGGCTGTGCATTGTTGCTGATTTCCTGAGGTTCCTGTGTAAATGAACCATTCAGGGCGGCGAAGAAGTAATCTCTCCATCTTTGGAGCTGCTCCTCGTCGCTGCACAGCAGCCTTCCATCCGCACTCTTAACGGCATGCTTTTTAGTAGAGTGCTGTTTAGTGATTTGGTACAGCACCATACTGTTGCCTGTGTTTGCCGCGTTTTCCGCTTTTTCTGCGAGCTCATTTATCTGCTGCCTTTTATCACGCCGGACACTTCTCTTTACTTCCCGGTGTAATAGGGAGTATTCCCGTTCAAGTTGGTAACGTCTTTCGGGGTCGCTTGTAGAGTTTACGTTATTTTTTAGGGCTCTCCTGCGTTCTATTTTTTACCAGGTTGTGTCCGAGATCCAGTGTTGCTGGTTTCTTTGGACATAACCGATGCTCGATTCCGCAGCCGTCAATATTGCGCCCTTTGTCCTACTCCACAGCTCTTAAATATTTGTGTCGTCAGAAACGTTGTGCTGGTTTAGTATTTGCTGTAGGTTTCCAGCAAATTCCCGCTTTTTAACGCTCTCCCGCAGAAGATCTACGTTGAACCGTCTACGGTTTATAACATCACGTTGTACGTTTCTGATTGCGGCGATTTTAAGGCGAATAGTTGCTACAACCAAATGGCGGTCGCTTCCAGTGTCTGCTCCCCTGAAACTCCTGACATCCTCAAGGATAGTTCTCCATCTGCGGCTTACGGCCACAGGATCTATCTGATTTCTCGTCCTACCATCGGGCGATAACCAGGTCTCTTTGTGTATCTTCTTGTGACAAAAGTAAGTTCCACCTACCATGAGTTGGTGGGAGCTACAGAAGTCAACGAAAAGCTCACCATTGTTATTGGTAACTTGGCTTAGACCTTGATTTCCAATTGTTTGTTCAAGGCCGGTGTTGTCACGGCCGATCTGTGCGTTTAAGTCACCCATTAATACAATGATGTCTCCCCTTGGAATAGAGCGAAAAACCTCATTCAGCCGCAAATAGAACTCGTCTTTGATGTCATCTTCAGCGTCCTCAGTTGGAGCATAGCATTGGACTACCGTAGTACTTCTTAGTCTGGTACGCAGGCGCACGGTAATAATCCTCTCAGAAACTGGTGACCAGCTAATGAGGCTGGACCTGGCTTCTTTGGTGAGTATTACACAAACGCCACTCCTACGGCTTTCAGTTTCGTTTCTGCCAGAATATAAAAAGGACTCACCATTTGGGCAGATATGTTCCCCCGCATCGGGCCATCTGGTCTCGCTAAGTCCCATGATCTTGATTTTATATCGATTCATCTCGTTGAGGACTTCATCCAGCCGTCCCTCATCCAGCAGTGTTCTCACATTCCATGATCCGATTCGTGTCCTTGTTCGAAAAGCAAAGGTCGTCGTCGTGTTGTCCATCTAAGTCACCAGTACTACTATACAGTTTTCTGCTTCTCCCTGTGTTAGTTGTATGCTCTCTGTGTAGTGAAGTCTCTAAAGTATTTCTCCCACACCTCGAGTCAAGGGCGTTTCCAGCCAACTAGCTTAGGGGGGTAATTAAAAAAAAGAAAAAACTGAAATTTTTTTTTATTCCATAAAAACAATCGACATCAAAAAATATAATTTGTATAAAAAGGAATTTATATAATAATAAAATAAAATTCTATTCATCCTTACTCCATCATCCATCCATCATCCACTACGATACAGGGTGTTTACGAAAGAAAAAAAATTATTTTTTTAATATTTACTTAAAGTTGAATAACTCCTAGACGAATTATCGTAGAACAATGTAATTAGGTTAATCTTTTAGGTAAATGTGTATTATTTTATATGATAATTATAACAAGAACTTGAGTGACTCCGTTTACACGATATGGAATTAAAAAGTGGGATCTAAATCCCAATATTCTTCGTTTTTCCAGAAAAATTCGAATATTTTAGCAGATATTAAAAAAAATACATTTTTTCTTTGGTAAGCACCCTGTATCGTAGTGGATAGTGGGGATAGCCCCCTCTCTAGAACAATTTGTCTCTTCAAAACCATCCTGGAATCACCCCTGAAAATATTAGCCATGTAGTGCAACAGAGGATTTATTGAACGTCTGATGACCGATACAAGTTGAGAATTAGGGGATGAGTATTTTAAATCTTTAAAACGGCGATATCTTATGAACAGCGATTCGTACGGGAAAATGTATAATATCATTTTTTGTAGATAATCGCATGATCTACAAACTTTGTAAACAATATTTTAGGATAGGACTATCCCTTTAAAAGATATTAGCCAAAAACGAAATTTTATTTTTTTAGGGGGTTGTTTTTAGGGGTAGCGTACAACCGATTTTCCGAAACTTTTTTTTAACATATTCTACTCACGAAAAACTATATTTTTAGAAAAAGTTTCGTGAGTTAACATTTAGTCTGACTCTGTCGACTGAACTATAATGAAATAACAAAAATATCGTTTTGTTAAATGAATATTTACAGCGTTCTGGCGGCACTTTGGTGACTGGGAAATGTTCTGGCAATAATTTTTATAAATAGAGAATACCATCAAAAATAATCTCCTGAAAATTCATGACTTTTTTTTTTATGTGGTAGTGCTAAGCTCAGGAGTCACCCTTTGTACTACTAGCCCGTCATGTCATTTGTCACGTCATGGTGCAATGTCTAGCAGTAATTTTAGTACGGGAGAGGGGTGGGAGGAATAGGTTAGGGATTATAAAGGTACGGGAGGGTATTGAAAAAGGTGGTGATGAACCCTGCGTTTGAACTCTTGGATGTTGTAGGAGCTCGGAAATACCGACTGCGAGAGATTATTCCACAGTCGAGTTGTTCTATTTACAAACAATTCATATCTTGTTGAGTGCGTGAAAAGGGTAGTTGCAGGTGCAGGGAATGGGACGAGTGGGCTAATCTGGTGTTGCGGGTATAAGATTGCCGTGGAGGCAAAAGAGCGTTTAACTCGAAGGAACAGTCACTATGATAGTAGCGATAAAATTTTGTCAGTGCTGCTACATTCCTACGGTGGCTTAGGGCGTCGATGGTGGAGCTAATACTATATCAAAATTGAACTTTATTTCCTACCCCTTTTGTAATTTTAGGGTACTACATTCCGGCCACTAGGGGTTGCCAGAACTAGCTTTTATTGTTCAGCAGGTGTATAAGATTCAGTGTGGAAATTTTCATGACTAATGAAATGACAACCCAAAATACGTCGCTGGCTCTTGGTCTATGCGATTCGCGCTCTCTTAATGTAACACGATGTAACGATTAACAATTGCTGCGTTTTTTAATCTGTTCTGTTCTTTCCTGGAACAGCTTCCATACAAATTCTTGTCCGCGACAATTACTGAGAACCGTATCCAGGCCAAAGAGAAATTAAAGAGACTAATAGTATCAACGTATGTCGCGTATATTTAGAAAAAGGAACCCGTGCAAAGGAAGAAGTTCATCACTTCTTTTTCGGCGCTTGAGCAGTTAACTTCGGTTTGTTTACATAGCGTGCCATATTAGCTTAAGTCACGGATATCGGTCCCTTCCACGACTCTCCAGGAGAAAAAAATCACAGTCATAGATCGCCGACTAGATTCACCATACACTTAACTTGTTTGTTTGTAATATTGGTAATTTTTAAGAATAAAAATAAACTAGTTGGGATGTGGGTTCGACCCTTTCGGTCCACACGATCAACTTCCCAGTATGATGTATGTTGAATATTATGATTGGATATTTTAATAATAAATGAACAATAGGCAATATAGAATATATGTATAATACTGAGAATTTGTCACAATTGTTTATCAATATTTTCGCTAAAATGTCAAGCTAAATGTGCGCACCTACAAGATTAGGATGACGAAAATGAATATAAAATTGATGTGTTAATGTTTTTCGGCACCTCAATGAAGTCGAAATAGTTTTTAGTTCGCGCGGTATCGTGCAGGTACAAAAATCACTTAAGTCAGTTAAACCAAAAACCCGCTGGACCGAATATAATAAAAATCTTTTCAGATAATATTGTCGCTAATACGCTTCGAACGGCACCTCAAGTAAGTCAATATCTTTCGTGGTTCGGGCGATATCGTGCAGGTACAAAAATCACTTACGTCGCTCAAACAAAAAAACGGCTGGACCGATTTTCATGAAAATCTTTTCAGATCATTTTTCGGTTAATACGCTTCGAACAACACCTCAACGAAGCCGATATCAGTTTAGGTTCGCGCGAAATCGTGCAGGAAAAAATGACCACATCCGTACGCACATACACACACATACTTCCTCCCAATTTTTTGCTTAAAATGCTCCTGGTACCTTGAAAGATGAAAATACGTTGAAATTTTCGATTTCGATTTTCGGACCGATTACAATAACTTCCTATACTGGGAAGTTAATAAGGGAACGCAAATCTTAGGGGGGGGGGGGGGGTAATTACCCAATTACCCCCCTCTGAAACCGCCACTGCCTCGAGTATATCATTAGCTATAGTACCATCTTCTCTTTTTGCCATGGTGCAAGTGAGTTTTTATCCTTTCTTAATCATGTTGACTTTTTTGTAGAAACTCCTAGCGTCTTTATTACTGTAGCTTTGCTTCAATCGCATTTATTATATTTCTGAAGTAGTTACGTTTTTTCTTCCTTAATAACTTTTTCGTGTCTCTTCGCGCTGCTGCATATTTTTCATGATTTCCTCTGGTTATTCATTCTAGGTACACCTATCGGGTTTTTGATTGCAATGCTTCTCTTGCATTGATCATTAAACCACTGCTTCCTTTTTTCGTGCTTTTGTGTTCCTAATATACTGCTATTTGTTATTCATTTTTTTCTTTTATAGAGTTCTACATCAGGCTCAGATCAGTTCCCATTTGCAGACTCCTTGTTATTTCCGCTAGCTTTCCTGTTAACATTCCTTCATACTTTTGCTTTGTTTTTTTTTTTTTTAATTTTTCCTTGTTCCACTTTGTTAGTTTATCATTGTTTCTTCCATGTCGAAACATTCACTCCTCGGCAACTCCTTACATCCAGCTTCCATGCCTAGTGTTAACTAGAGCATGGTTCGATCTGGTGATGTCCATGTCCTTTTGTGTATATTTTTATGGTTAAACCAGGTGCTAGCTATTGTCAAACTTCTTGCGATAGCTAATTCAACCATGCTGTCATCGTCAATTATTGTTGCTCGTATTCAAATTCTCATATCCCCTTAAAGATAACTTCCCTGTAACAATTTTGTCAAGCGCAAACTCAAAACTCCCTTGGATAAACACATCAAGACTGCAATTGCAAAATAGTCCAGTAGGGAATGAAATTGCATTTTACGATGTACGCATTTTTTGACATATGTCGGATACATCTGACAATGAAAAAACCAAGTTTGTAGGGTCACAGTGTATTGGGAAAAGAGAGAGAGGTTGTTTATAATAAATAACTCGATTGCATGCAATGATACGCCATTTTTTTTAATATCTCGTTAACGATTGGTCATATGAAAATATAGTAAATAGCAGAAATAGATATATCTTTCAAATGAGCTGCTGACCGAAACTCGATGTCGTTTCAGGTCCGCTAGCTACACAGTGGGTGAAAAGTCAACCGCGAAGATCACGTCACTTCCCGACGAATAACTCGTCTCCAGCCAGATTCGCGGGTCGAATGAATTAGAATTTTATGTAACACTAGGAATTATCTATATTTTTAGTTATTTAACAACTTTGGAAAATTATAATAATGGGAAATAGTAGCTGAGAATCATCATTGCAATACATCCTGTATAATTTAGAATGAAAAGGAATGAAGAACAAAGATTCTGGGTGTAATTAATGTTGTTCCTATTTCAGTTAAATACCTTAAAAAACGAACATTTTAGTTCTGTTTTTCCTCAAAAAAATATTAAAATCCTCTTAATTGTGTTGTAACTAAGAGGACAAGTTCAACAAACAGAACAAATCTTTAGGGGCATACCACAACGAACAATGCATTCCATTACCAGACCAGTGAAGTTCTAAAGTTTCCTTTGCAAAATTGAAAGAAAACCAAAAATCATAAAATCATGTTTCAGTCAATTTAAGGACAAAGTTTACAAAGAACTACAAAACTACTAACTTGGACCGAAGAGTGCTCGTACGGCTACGAGACATCATCCTTCTTGTGCACTATTTGGCATGCTGGCACTCATGTTCAACGGAAATCAAAAACTTCTTGAAATTTTCTGTTGATCTCTAGAGAAAATCATGACAAGATTTTGCTAATTGAGTTCAAAGCAAAAAGTCAAACAAAATATTTCATTCTGAAAATTTTAAGCTTATTAAGGGGAAGAACACTTATTTCTAAAATTTCTTGTGGAAAATTACGAGAAAATTTAATTTCATTTTCAGTAAATGAAATTAAAAAAGAAACACTGGAAATTTTCATCACACTGTCGAAGTTCTTAACTATTCTTAATCTGGAAGTTCTTGGCTTTGTGCCAGGTTTTGTGAATTTAACTCCCATCGCAAAAGTTTGTTATCGCTTTTCTATAATCTACAATATCAGCGCAAGGAGTAATTACTTTAAAGTAGTGTCTACACAACCAAAAAATCGGTCCTTTCGCCGGATACACTTTTTCTTCGCAACAGCACAACTGCTGCACAACTATTAACTGTAAAGAACCCAATAAAAGTTCCAAACGGTCCTTCAACTCCATCAAAAACTATTTGATGAAAAGACAGGGTAATGAACGATACTTACCCATTTCGTCCTTGTTGGAAGTTGAAGTCCTGACTGAGTTTATTGCCCCTTTTGTCTACTTCAACGTCGTTCATTAAAGTTTATTTATCGAAAAATCATTAACGTCGTCTACTGGTGTTAAAAGAGTTTTTCGAATATTTTGAAAAAGATCTGGTTTCAACTTAAATCCTTCAATATAAATACATACATATGTAGAAAATTAAGCATCCTCTTTGATCCTGCTTGAACTTTTACAAATTGCTCCAAAGTGTGTAGAACTACACGTTTTGCATTTACTTTGGTTATTCGATTTTCAAACAGTGAAAAAATATATTATATAAATATATTATTTACTTTGTTTCCATGAATTGCTCCAGCTTTTTCCCTCAGGTTAACCCGTTGCTATTTCCATAACAATTTTGGATTGATGTGACAGATAAATAATTTTACGTCGTTTCTCCGTTGGTATATGTTCAGAAAACGCACTTAAGGGGAGGTCCAACCCAAAGGGCTAAAATCTACAATTTTTCATCGAATTGCATAATTTTCAGATATATTGTGTATCTTAATTGGCTTTAACAGAAAATGTGTACGAAAACCCTTTCCAAAAATTTCCCCCACCATTTTTTGAATGAAAGAGTGAAAAATATGCCCGTAGGTGGATTAATTTTTCTCGGCCAATTTTCATCCGATTGACGTGAAATTTGGAACATATCATCTTTAAACAATAATGAAAGTTTCTGTAAAACAGATTTTTGAATTTTTATTTTGTTACGAAGTTACGCTAGTTGGAATAATGACATGCAAGAAAAACGCTATTTTGAGGCTATTTTCGAGTGTTTTTCACTTTTGAAGCGATATAACTTTATTTTAAATAACGTTATCAAAAATCTGTTTTACAAAAATCTTTATTATTGTTCGAAGAGGGTGTGTACCAAATTTCAGGCAAATCGGCTGTAAATTGACTGAGAAAAATTAATCCACCTACGAGAAAACATGACAAATGACATTTAGAGATAATGGCGATCAAAGAAAAGCAACGCTTTTTTTTCATTTTTTTTCGAGTTTATTTACATTCTAATCAAAGTTTAAATACTAATACTATACTAGAAGAATCATAGTATCATAGTATCTGAAAACACAATAAAAAAAAGTTTTTTAACTTCCCAGTATAGGAAGTTATTGTAATCGGTCCGAAAATCGAAATCGAAAATTTCAACGTATTTTCATCTTTCAAGGCCCCAGGAGCATTTTAAGCAAACAATTGGGAGGAAGTATGTGTGTGTGTGTATGTGCGTACGGATGTGGTCATTTTTTCCTGCACCATACCGCGCGAACCAAAAAAGATATAGACTTCGTTGAGGTGTCGTTCGAAGCGTATTAACCGAAATATGATCTGAAAAGATTTTCATAAAATTCGGTCGAGCCGTTTTTTTGTTTAAGCGGCGTAAGTGAGTTTTGTACCTGCACGATATCGCCCAAACCACGAAAGATATTGACTTACTTGAGGCGCCGTTCGAAGCGTATTAGCGACAATATAATCTAAACAGATTTTTATAATATTTGGTAGAGGGGTTTTTTGGTTTAAATGACATAAGTGATTTATGTACCTGCACGATAGTGCGCGATATATAAAAGATATCGACTTAGTCGTTCCGTTCGAAGAGTATTAACCAAAATATGATCTGAAAAGATTTTCATAAAATTTGGTCGAACCGTTTTTGTTTTTGTTTAAACGACCTTTATGATTTTTGTACCTGCACGATACCGCACGAACTAAAAACTATATCGACTTCATTGAGGTGCCGAAAAAATAATATTAACGAAGAAATGCTCTGAAAAAAATTTCATAATACTCGGTCGGGCCTTTTTTGTTTAAATAGAAAAACTTCGGCTAATTGTCAGAAAGACAAGTTTTGCTAACACATATCTAATAAACTCGATGGAATGAGAAACGTTCTAAATGAAATGATCTTTTTGGGGTTCTGCAGAGAGATAGCCTTCGAACAAAACATCACTTGTCAAAATCCGACAACCTTTTAAAATCGTGCAAAAATTTCGTTACCCTTTACAAACAGCGCGAATTTTCAAACCTTGGATTAGCACTTGTTGACGGGGAATTATTTTCTACACGTGATACAGTTTCAGGAAATTGCGGTTCATCCCGGGATTTCCAGTAGTTACCGTAAAATTTGTTCTTTTTGGTCAAGTCTGACAAGTACTTAACAGTTACAGTTTTGCTAATATCTCCGGAAAGCTTTGGAATTTTCAAATGAAGTCATTCGCTTCTCAGCTCGTCAACGGCGCTTCAGCACGCTCAATACGAATTTGAACATCCGATTTAGTGCAGCGAACGAAATACGGAGGAAATGTTTGTTTGCTAACGTTCAGGAAAAACAAATTCTTTAGAAAAATCTTGTGGATTTACTACTATTATAGTTATATGAACTAGCTTCTCGCGGGATTGCTTTGTCATCAGTTCTGATACTTGCCAATTTTCCACTAGTGCTAAACGTATAACTATTTTGTAAGAAGTCAGTTTATTCCATCTTCGTTCATCATACTGGGAAGTTAATCGTGTGGACCGAAGGGGTCAAACCCACATCCCAACTAGTTTTTCAATTTTTATCATTTTTGGGTTGGACCTCCCCTTAAACAAAAACATATGCAAAATCCAGCTTAATTCAGCGTGTTTCGTGTAGTTTTCCTGGACTTAAAAAACCTTACTCAACCTGGGTTTCCATGGCCGCTTACTCTGAGCTAACCCAGGTTAAAGTCTACATGGAAACTCAGTAATTGATCATGTTCGGATACAAGCACATAAATGCACTAAGACGATCTTGTGTTTTTGCTGTATTGTTTAGGAAGCAGATATCTTCTAACGAATTTAAATATTTTATGCAGTGTAAGGCCCGCACACGAGTCGACACATTTGCAATCCCAGTTTCTACGGGTTTCATAATGAACACGCGCACAACCAGTTTGCAATCAAAATGAAACCTTTTTCCACACACGAGCACAACTGATTTTGGATCAATCGGTATTCTGTGTCCACATATATATATAGATTTTCGAGGGATACCGAATCAGACCACTATTTGCGGGTCCCTTTTCGTCCCTCTGCCTAGAGTCATCTTATTGGGGTTGCAGTGGGTTGTCCCATTGCTCCCTTACTTCGACTCCCCTAGTTATCGCAAGCAGCTGATTGAAGGGAGTCTGCCTCATGTCCTCCATCCAATGGAGTCCAGTTATGGCAGCCCTTTTCCTCGCCACCGCCGGACAGTGACACACTATGTGTGTGGCCGTCTCAGGTTCCTACAGGCACATCCGACAAGTGTCATCCTCCAGAATTCCCATTCTTTTTAGGTGATACCTGAAACATCCGTGTCCTGTAATCAGTGCCACCAACCATCTGAGGGTTCTCCTTTGCATATGCAGGATCCTTCTTCTGGCTGCGGTAATCGGCAACGTAAGCACCATCTTAGCCTGCCTACACGTGGTCATAGCGTCCCACCGTCTCCGGTGTTCCTCAGCGACCCATTTCTCGATGTAGTTCCTTACCAACCCTCTGCCAATGGCAGAGTATGGCTCCGGTCCCCAGAATTCCGAGGTTGACCCCTGTTTTGCCAGGTTGTCAGCCTTTTCGTTCCCATCGATGCCTGTATGTCCTCTAAGCCAAGCTAGCGTCACGTTGTTTTGTTGCGCACACCTGTTCAGTTTTTGGACACATTCCAACGCCAGAGACGCATTAATCTCTGTCTGGGTCATGCGCTTAATCACAGCCTGATTGTCCAGTGCTATAAGGATACTTCTTCCCTGCACCTGACCCTCATTTATGTGATCCAGCGCGTGCAGCAGAGCAAGCATTTCCGCCTGGTCTGTGTCCACATAGTTTTTAGTCTCGCTAAATAAGCATCACAATGCTTGGGATTCCTTAAAAGATGCAATTTCCTCCTTCAGCCGTCGACCAGGGCTGTAATCTACAAATGCCACATTCGGCCACGCCCCGAATTCATCTCATATCTCTGCCCAGGGGCACTGAGTACCACCTTATTGTGGCTGGACAAGGTGCAAAGCGCGCCCTCCAATTCATTGGCGACGGCGCCATTTGCTCCGCAATTGATTCATTAAGTCACCGCAGGAATGTAGCGCCCTGGTGAAATTCTACCGCATCTACCATAACGACTATTCCCCCGTAATATATTGCCTCCTGCCACCACAGCAATGTTTTTCCCGCAACACAAGACTAGCCCTTTCGCTCATCCTCACTATCTACAGCCATTATTTTCTCGCACACATTAGTTTAAAAACTCGTTCTTTTCGAGAACAACTCAAATGTGGAACAACCTCCCACAGTCAGTTTTCCCGCACTCATGCAACATCCAAGAGTTCAAACGCAAGGTTCATCTCCATCTTCTCATGCACCCTATTTTATCCTTTTTATATCCTTCGAGGAAGCTTACTACCAGACACCTGACCTTGACGTGTACGACATGACGGACTGGTAGTACAAAGGGTGACACCTGAGCTTAGACTTACACATTAAAAAAAGTCACGAGGTTGTGGCAAAATGTCAACTTTTTCGGATGAACTGCAACCACGCAGCTGAAATCACTTTCGACCTGCTAAAACAGTCCCACACGAGCAGTTCAGACTAATTTCAAATCAACCTGTGTAAGAATTCCCACTTTGCAAATCAGTCGACTCGTGTTTGGAGGGCCAAAATCTCTTTTTATTAATACTTTGCAATATTGTTAGTATTTCCCTATTAACTCCCGGTTTTTATAACAGGTGATTCTACTGTCCTACTGGATTTCATATCCATAGCCAACAGATCCTGAAGTAGATATAGCTGATACCTTGCAGAAAGAAATTAAGGCAACAAGGAACGAAACTAAGCATAAGTATCGTTTTCAAGTTGTAGCTACGGGGACGAATTGTGTTTTTGTAAAAACGACTCTAGACAATTCTGTAGAATTAGGCAATGCTGTAGTGAAAGGTATTAATGAGAATAAAACAACAAGAAGGTGACATTTACTTCGTCTTGTTCCAATAGAAGCAGTCTGTAAAGCCAATTTAAAAGGCATTATATATGAGCCTGGTTTTATATTCAATCGGTATATTTTCAAGGAACCGAACACGGTTTCAGTGTGTTGGAATTGGATTTAGTTTATTTTGATCTGTGTTCTCTGCAAATTTTTGTGTACTATGTCGATGAGGTTACTTTGCTTTTTACCCAATAGGTCTGTTTATTAGTCAGTCCTGAAACGACCTAGAACATCCTGAAAAGTACAGGTTTGGTATTCATTAGTTTTAAAACTTGTTATTTTTTGTCCGACAGTGTTCTTGTTGGGTGTTCATTAAGTTGTTCTAAAGTGTTCTTCTATAGTTTTGAGATATGTTTATATGAAATTATGAGAACGTCTTACACTTTTTAGTGGAAAATGGTAGGTAGTGGATATGTATAGAAGATTTCGAACAAAATAGTATGAAAAAGCGTTTATTAGATTTTCTGTTCTAGGTTGTTTTAAAATGTTTGACGATTCATTGCTTGATGTTCTATTCGGTTCTGCTGTCTAATTCTGAAAACTAATAAACAAACTTATTATATTTACCCGTATTAAATCGGAAAGCACCACGGACAAATAGTCCATGGAAATGGTACTTTAACATTGCAAAAATGCAGGACAAGGTTTTATTTTTGGGATGTGTAGGGGGGGTCAGTGTGAGCTTAAGTTTGAGTTTTCGGGATTCTAACCTCCCCCATTTGGCCGCCATCTTGGAAAACGTGTGCAAATGGTTTTTCCACTATATCTCCGAAACGGTACATCTTACCGAAAACTTACAACGACACTTTTTGTTTAGAATTAAATAATCTACAATTTATTACTTAGAAATTTTGTGCTAAAATGAATAATTAAGAAGTTATAAGCCTTAGAACACAAAAATTAGTCACAATATTTTCTTTTAAAGGCTATAACTTTTTTTCCTTCAACTTTAACAAAAAAAATAATAACAAGTTTTTTGTAGAGGGTTTCATTAGGAATAATTTTCATTCATTACTTTTTTAATTTCATTCACTACGAAGGGTTTTACAGCGCCCCGAAGGTATGAAAGTGACAGATTTTCGGAATATTTTATTAAAATTTTACCTCCTAGAAATTAGCAATAACAGCTAGCAAGTTATAATAATGAATGAATGACTATACGTTATAAGAAATGCCGATGTTTGAGTAATGTAATAAAATTGTTTCGCATTTTTTTGCTGGTTTTTATTGCTGTAATGCCATGTTTTATAAGGTACGATATGGTTTAAAATGAAATTCTTTGAATAATAACATGCGTTACTCCAATTTTTTAAAATAATTTGTTTTAGGATTACACAAAAAAGTGCTTTATTCAGTTATGTTAACTATCTAGCAACATACGGGCGTATTCATTTTATGACAAGCGTTTGCAAGTTGTATAACTCATTTCCACACCACCTGCGAGGTAGAGTTTGTCGGTGCGTTTTTAAAGTGGTGTCCCCAATACGACTAATCAAGGATGCTGCTTTTCTATCTACTCTATTCTTGGTCTTGACAAGTATCGTCGCTGTTGCTGGTACTATGCCAACAAACGCTGTTACCCGTACGACTATCAGAATAACTTTTATAACAAATAGAGTGTAAGCTATCCTCCAAAACTTGTGTTTTGGTAGTATGCGCAACTGAATAACTATTTACACAGTTATAAACATGAAAATTTAGCTAAGATCAAACTGAATACGTCCATATTTTGCTAGATAGTTAACATAACTGAATAAAGCACTTTTTTGTGTAATCCTAAAACAAATTATTTTAAAAAATTGGAGTAACGCATGTTATTATTCAAAGAATTTCATTTTAAACCATATCGTACCTTGTAAAACATGGCATAACAGCAATAAAACCCCGCAAAAAAATGCGAAACAATTTTATTACATTACTCAAACATCGGCATTTCTTATAACGTATAGTCATTCATTCATTATTATTACTTGCTAGCTGTTATTGCTAATTTCTAGGAGGTAAAATTGTAATAAAATATTCCAAAAATCTGTCACTTTCATACCTTCGGGGCGTTGTAAAACCCTTCGTAGTGAATGAAATTAAAAAAGTAATGAATGAAAATTATTCCTAATGAAACCCTCTACAAAAAACTTGTTATTATTTTTTTTGTTAAAGTTGAAGGAAAAAAAGTTATAGCCTTTAAAAGAAAATATTGTGACTAATTTTTGTGTTCTAAGGCTTATAACTTCTTAATTATTCATTTTACCACAAAATGTTTAAGTAATAAATTGTAGATTATTTAATTCTAAACAAAAAGTGTCCTTGCAAGTTTTCGGTAAGATGTACCGTTTCGGAGATATAGTGGAAAAACCATTTGCACACGTTTTCCAAGATGGCGGCCAAATGGGGGGGGGTTAGAATCCCGAAAACTCAAACTTAAGCTCACACTGACCCCCCCTACACATCCCAAAAATAAAACCTTGTCCTGCATTTTTGCAATGTTAAAGTACCATTTCCATGGACTAAAAAGCCTGTGTCGTGCTGACCCACTATAATCCCCACCCACATTTCGACCGTACATCACATCTCTATGAAAATCTTCGATTCAGTCGCACGTCTGGAACGCGAAAATATTTGTTGACATCCCAAAGAATCCCCTCAGTCCCTAAACAATGCAATAAAAAATCTACCCAAGGTGAGACATGTTAAATCCCATACTAAATATTACCTGAAATTCTTAGCTCTTAACTTCCCCCAAAAATGTTTATATCCCCTGACCTCATTACAGCAGCTGCCCCTCGAAGCACAAATCATAATTAAAATGCGGCCGGAAAAGAATTTCCATCCCCAACAGTCCGACTGTTCTGAGCGTAAGCCTTAGACATGAAAATGGCTTAATTACTGAGAAATTTTCAGAAGACAGAAAATTAGTGGCTGGTTACACCTGCATTTTATTCCGACTCAGACAGGGCTGGCTTAAATGCTTACGAATTGTGAAGGGGCCCTAATTTATAAATAATGCTGGTGAGGTAGTTATGGTCGGTAAGTCACGAAATAAAATATAATTTGTTGAGATCTCGCAAAGATGATGAAATATTTCGGAGCCTTAATACATTTTTGTTTGCCATCATGAAAGTATAAATTTTCGTATGAAACAAAAAAAAAATTGGGTTATTCTTGGCAAAATAGTAAGATATCTTGCTGGCATCTTTGCAATGTAATTAAGGTCCTTTCTAATGAAGGAATACGTCCTGGAATACTCCTTTTTATCTAAATGAATTAAACATTAACTCCCTCTCTCTCTTACAGCGTGGGTGTTTTTTTCCATCCTTTTACTCACTTGTACCTGCTATCTCTGTCGTGTTCTTTTGAAGTCATGTTAACCCGCCCATCTTAGCTTAAATACAGGATGTCAAATCCCTATTTTGCTTTGCCCTTATACACCTTTATATTATCAATTACCAACACCTGCAGGAACGTCTTGCTTCTTCTGGTATTAGTCCTTCAATTACATGCACAACATAAAGGGTTTATTGTATATTATTAACGTCATTAGGGGATGTAAGCAACTCCCCAAAATAGGCGCTGGCAGGGAATTTGTTAAAAATAGCTGCCAGGACCAAACTGAATATTTTATCCAATTTATAATTCGATTAGAGTAATTGAGTTTGTACCTAGCAAGTAAAAAGCACCTACGGAAGGTACTTACAGCTCTGATATTTATGATCTTTGTGCAAATGAAAACAGCGTTCTAGTTTTGCATCTTTTTCTAATCTTAATTCTAATTAGTCAGATTGATTACCTTAAGTAAAGAAACTGCTTTAAATATACGAAAATATTTAATCAATACTAACTTAAGGCCAGACGCGTATTTAAGAAAATTGTTGGTAGAAGGCACGAATGCAAAAATCATATTCCTAGATACTTTATACTTGAGCGTACTTTGTTGACATTAGGAAAACCAGGTCAAAATATTTGCTGCAGAGTAATTTCAGTTTAAGTAATTTTTTGCGAAAAGTGGTAAACTTTTTCTCTTTTCTCGATTAATAAAAACGAGTACACAAGAAATGAATTGCCTTCTCCTCTCAACTCCTTTTTACATGTTGTCTGTTCTCTACAAAAATTCGCAGTTTCTTTTAATGAATATTGAGAATGCTTACAGACATTGTTTTCTAGCCTTTGTAATTAAAATGGCATTTTAGACCTAAAAATACAGTGTGAAAATCAATTTACTTAAACCAAATATTATTATTATTATCAGAGCGGCTTTAAAACTAATGGCGGTGATATCTTGTTGCTGGCCCTGAGAAGAGATTGTGCTAAACCTTCCAGACGCCAAAAGAATTTTGTTTAATTTTAATAGGTTTTGCAGAGGTCCAACTACCACAAAGGTAAGCTAAATTCTTAGTGGTGCCTCTACTGACTCCCACATGCCCAATTATTAGAATTATTTGATTATTGGAAGATTCCCTACAATATCGCACCCATCTATCTAGGCTCACCCGCGACAACCCTTAGCCATAACAAAATTAAAGCTCATGATATTCTAACTAGAGGCCGAAGGGCTAACAAAGACCTCGGATAGTGGTGGCGCCCGATTTGTCACTTCTCTCAAAACCCGAGAAGAGTCACTGCAGACGACCAAAGCAGCTCTGTTAGCATGTCCTAATCCCATCTCCAAGCGGTGCCCCCTGGGGTACTTTTGCGGTAGTGGTGGGCAAAATGGCTCTTTTCAGTGAACTGGTTCTTTTGGTTCCGCTCACTAAAAAGAACCATTCAAAAGATCCGTTCATTCGGTTCA
>OX465281.1:54070433-54182936 GCA_949987705.1 Thereva unica | reverse complement strand
GTAGAGCAACTCTTTGCAAAGTCATTTTAGCACCGTTTTTAGAAGTTGTTCAAGCGTTTTTTCAGGGACACCTGATTTTACATTTTCATGATTTACCTACATGAAAAGCATTAGTAGTTTTTTATGAAATTAAAATTTTATTTATATTTATTTTTACTATCGCTTCTGTAGTCCACTTTACAATGTTTACAGGAGTTTGTGTATGCAATCTAAAATATCGAGTCAATATTAGAAAAGTCTTTATTTATAGTTTTCAGTGATCGATTTTTAATTAGTCAAAGGACTTGTTACCTTAGCTAAGCACGCAATCAATATTTTTCAGGGCTGATTGGAGGAAAATTAAGTTTATACTATGCAATACTTTTATATTGTGGAATACGTTTTGGTTCAGTGATTTGAACGTGCTGGTATCTGACTAATATTCAATTTATTTCATATTTCAGTAAAATAAAATAAAATTTGTTACATATTATGCATTGATGTAGCTGGTTAGCTTGTGTGGATTTAAAACTACAATTTTTCCATAGGCCGTTACTATTCTTCATAAGTGGTAATGCGCGCCCGCAACTCCTCGGCAGTGTTCCGAGACGGCCCAAAAAGAGTTAATGTGTATTTCATACAAGCCCAATCGTTGGGAAGGAAATTGAATTGGGAAGCCTCAGATTCTGTCCATAGGTGAGCATTGTAAATCGGTTTTAATTTCCGAGCGAATACCTAATAAAACAAAGGGCAAATCTTCACTCCAATGAGTAGTGTTGTCTCTTGCCATTAAGGCCGCTTTTAGTTGTCTTTGGAAACGCTCTACCATCCCATTTGCTTGCGGATGGTAGGCGGTAGAACGTATTCTATGTGTACCAAGAAATCTTGTGATTCAAATTGCGAAATTTTGATTCAAATTGCGACCCTTGATTTGTTGTAAGTTCAAGTGGGGCGCCGAATCGGTGACAAAATGTTTGGCCACCGTAGTAGCAGAGATGTCTCGCATTGGATATGCCTCCGGCCATCTCGTAGATCGGTCTACGATTGTTAGGATATATGAATATCCTCGAGATGGGGACAATGGTCCAACAATGTCGATATGGATATGTTCGAATCTATTATTCGGTAAATTAAATGTGGAGATTTGGTGGGTCTCGAAACTTTAGATTTTTGGCAGCCTATACAGGATCTAGACCAGTTGTTAGAGTCTTTGTTGATCGCTGGCCAAAAATATTTTTTAGTGATAGCTTGTCTTGTGGCGCGTATGCCTGGATGCGACAAGCTATGTTCAGCATTGAATGCTAATTTTCTTAATGATGAAGGTATGTATGGGCGTAATGTACCCGTGCTAATCTCACACCAAACTTCATGAGTTGTGAAAGGGATTGGTGTGAGTATTAGTTTTACCTTCGAGCTACTACTGGGATGCTCTTAGAGTCGTTGTAACTCTTTGTCACCTTCTTGTGCTTTCGCCAGATGTGGCAAATCGAAGGTGATTGTGTCAACGTTGTCGGCCGCTAATGAGCGAGATAAATAATCTGCGACAACGTTTTGTTTCCCAGAGACATGTCTGATGTCTGTTGTGAACTGGGAAATTAGGCTCAGGTGTCTTGTTTGGCGGTTTTTGTGTGAAGGGCGTGTATTAAAGGTTTGTGGTCAGTGTAGACCACAAAATTTCTTCCTTCAACAAAGTACCGAAAATGTTTTATTGCTGCAAAGATTGCGAGTAGTTCTCGATCGAATGCAGAATAATTTCGTTCAGCAGATGATAGCTTCTTAGAAAAGAAAGCTAATGGTTGCCATCTGTGACCGTAAAATTGTTCCAGCACAGCTCCGATAGCAAAGTCGGAAGCGTCAGTTGTGACGCTATATTTAGCATCCTCTAGTGGATGTATCAGCATTACTGCTGCAGCCATTGCGGCTTTCACGTCGAGGAATGCTTGTTGACATTCTGCGGGCCAAGGAAGTTGTTCCTTATTTTTAGTTGTTGATGGACAATTGAGAAGTTCCCTCAAGTGTTCATTAATCGGCACTAGCAGTTGTGCTAGTTTAGGAATAAATCGGTGATAAAAGTTCACCATTCCTAAAAATTTTGGAATTTGTTTAACTGTTGTTGGAGTTGTGAGGTCATTTATTGCTTGGACGCGTTCGGGTGATGGAAGGATTCCATCCTTGCCGATACTATGTCCCAAAAACATGATCTCACTGACTACAAAAACGCATTTTGATAACTTTGTAGTTACCCCAAAGTTATCAAGGCGTTTAAACAGTACTTCGAGGTGAGTGAGATGCTCATCCTCGGATTTACTTGCAATAAGTATATCGTCTAGAGAGACATAAATGAAGTCTAAGTCTCTTGTGACTTCATTCATAAATCTTTGAAATGACTGGGCTGCATTTCTTAACCCAAATGGCATGCGAGTAAACTCAAACAGACCAAAGGGTGTTACTAAAGCAGTCTTATGCACGTCTTCTTGTGCAATGGGGATGTTATGGTACGCACGCAACAAATCCACCTTTGAAAAAATCGGGCATCCGTGAAGGTTCACAGAAAAATTGTTAATGTGCGGGATTGGATTTTTATCCGGCACTGTGACTGCATTAAGGCGACGGTAGTCGCTGCATGGCCTCCAATCATTTGTATCCCGTTTAGGGACCAGATGAAGTGGAGATGCTGCGACGAGACGAGACGACAATGGTCAAAAGGTAATTGCCCATTAGTAACAATGTGATGTTGCACATTGTGTTTAACCGGTAGGTTAAAGTTAGGTGGTTGTGTTAATGAAGTGTACTTCATTAACAATGCTTTATATTTTACTTTATAGGAGATTTTGTTATCAATTATTAATAGACGAACCCGTTTTTAACTTTGTAAGTTTATTTTAATTATTTACTCTTTACACTTTATGTTAGGTCTTTATAACAATTATATATTTATTTAAATGCACTACATATATTTTGTATTACATTTATTAATTAAACTTTTGGTTATTATTGTGATTTTACATTAATTAATTAAAACTCACTTTTTACAAGCTCGATAAATTTTTATTTTGATTTTTCAAAAATTGACAACTCGTTATTTTTATTTTTTTAATTACTTAGCCTCAGTCGATTATGTTTTTAGAAACATATCTCCTTAGCTAAGTAAAGCCGGAAGCAGTAGGACGATGTCCCTACAGGTCTGTTTCCTCAAATTATTCGATGCCCCAATATCCGGTTCCATACCACTGAAAAACCCTGTTTTGGCTGGAGCGTTATACTTTTCATTGCCCAGATAGCCCCTGATGACGCCGAATCAATATAACTGAGACCTGATTTCTTCAAAACCAATTTTGACATGGCCCGACGGTACTTTATCGCTTTGTCAACAACATGTCTGACAGGTATATTAAAAAGATGCGAAAACTTCTTGAAAGACGGTAACTAGGTTGTGTAAGCTGAACGCTTTACTGATCTGGGATGTACCCTCCGGATACCGGCATCCACCGGTGTCTCTCCGTTGGAGTCATCCGGATAGCTTAAGAGTCCACCCTGTGGAAACTGGATAGTCTCTCTTGTTTGATCACGGAACGTGGCACTCAGTTTTTATTTTTTTGCGAGCATGCAATTGTAGAATGTCCCCGTTGAGAAAGCCCTTCGATCTCAATCACAGTGTAACGTTTATAGCAGATTTCTCTACTTCTAGATAGTAAGAAAGATTCTCTAGCTCAGCAATGTATTTGCTTTGATACAGGAGCACGCTAGCAAAACAGAGTTTTAAGTTTTAAGTCGGTTGGGCTGAGGGTTAGCAACCCGCTCCCATAAAAAACACCATTGCTACGAATCGGCAAACAATGCCTCGGAACCGGATGGACAACACGACGACGACCTTTGCTTTTCGAACAAGGACACGAATCGGATCATGGAATGTGAGAACAATGCTTGCTGAGGGACGGCTGGATGAAGTCCTCAACGAGATGAATCGATATAAAATCAAGATCATGGGACTTAGTGAGACCAGATGGCCCGATGCGGGGGAACATATCTGCCCAAATGGTGAGTCCTTCTTATATTCTGGGAGAAATGAAACTGAAAGCCGTAGGAGTGGCGTTGGCGTAATACTCACCAAAGAAGCCAGGTCCAGCCTCATTAGCTGGTCACCAGTTTCTGAGAGGATTATTACCGTGCGCCTGCGTACCAGGCTAAGAAGTACTACGGTAGTCCAATGCTATGCTCCAACTGATGACGCAGAAGATGACATCAAAGACGAGTTCTATATGCGACTGAATGAGGTTTTTCGCTCTATTCCAAGGGGAGACATCATTGTATTAATGGGTGACTTAAACGCACAAATCGGCCGCGACAACACCGGTCTTGAACAAACAATTGGAAAACAAGGCCTAAGCCAAGTTACCAATAACAATGGTGAGCTTTTCGTTGACTTTTGTAGTTCCCATCAACTAATGGTAGGTGGAACTTACTTTTGCCACAAGAAGATACACAAAGAGACCTGGGTATCACCCGATGGTAGAACGAGAAATCAGAAAGATCACGTGGCCGTCAGCCGCAGATGGAGAACCATTCTGGAGGATGTCAGGAGCTTCAGGGGAGCGGACACTGGAAGCGACCACCATTTGGTAGTCGCAACTATTCGCCTTAGAATCGCTGCAATCAGAAACGTTCAACGCGATGTTATAAACCGTAGACGGTTTAACGTTGACCTTCTGCAGGAGACCGCTAAAAAGCGAGAATTTGCTGGAAACCTGCAGCAAATATTAAACCAGCAAACCGTTTCTGACGACACAAATATTGAAGAGCTGTGGAGTAGAACAAAGGGCGCTATATTGACGGCTGCGGAAACGAGCGTCGGTTATGTCCAGAGAAACATGCAACATTGGATCTCGGACACTACCTGGCAAAAAATAGAACGCAGGAGGGCCCTCAAAAATAACGTAAACTCTACAAGCGACCCGGAAAGACGTCACCAACTTGAACGGGAATATTCCCAATTACACCGGGAAGTAAAGAGAAGTGTGCGGCGCGGCGTGATAAAAGGCAGCAGATAAATGAGCTCGCAGAAAAAGCGGAAAACGCGGCAAACACAGGCAACAGTAAAGTGCTGTACCAAATTACTAAACAGCTCTCGGGAAAGCACTCTACTAAAAAGCATGCCGTAAAGAGTGCGGATGGGAGGCTGCTGTGCAGCGACGAGGAGCAACTCCAAAGATGGAGAGATTACTTCTTCGCCGCCCTGAATGGTTCACTTGCACAGGAACCTCAGGAAAACAGCAACAATGCACAGCCGATAAGAATCAACACCCGGGCCCCATCCAAGACGGAAATAGTAACCGCAATTCATGCGATGGCCAATGGTAAAGCAGCTGGAAAAGATGGCATCCCGGCAGAATTGTTGAAAGCCGATTCAAGCCTCATAGCAGATGCGCTTCAGCCAATCCTGGAAATAGCATGGAACACCTGTACCTTTCCGGAGGATTGGACGGAAGGTATCATAGTCAAAATACCCAAAAAGGGGGACCCAACAATATGCGACAACTGGAGAGGCATCTGTCTATTATCTACTGTGGGTAAAATCTTGTCCCACGTTATATTATCAAGGATAAGAGAGGCAGTAGACCGAACGCTTAGAAGGCAGCAGGCCGGATTCAGGAAGGGCCGCTCATGTATAGACCATATTAACACCTTGAGAATCATAGTGGAGCAGTCTACTGAATTCCGATCACCCCTTTACCTAGCTTTCGTAGATTATGAGAAAGCGTTCGACTCGGTTAATAGGAGCTTTATATGGCAGGCATTACGGCGACGTGGACTGCCTGATAAAATAATAGAATTGATAAAAGCCCTTTACAACAATTCCAAATGCAGAGTTCTCCATAATGGAAAATTATCCGACAGCTTCGAGGTGAATTCAGGAGTACGACAAGGATGTCTACTTTCGCCATTACTATTTCTTATAGTAATAAATGACATCCTTGTCGACGCTCTAGATAATAGAACAGGCGGCATACAATGGGGTTTGCTAGACCGCCTTAAGGACCTCGACTACGCGGATGATATCTGTTTGCTGGCCCACAGACATCAGAAGCTAAAAAACATGTTAAACAATTTGGCAACAGAAAGTAGTCTAGCAGGCTTAAGGCTGAATCCGAACAAAACCAAAGAAATGCGGATAAATGCAAACACACTTGAACGAACTGCGCTGAATAACCGTGACGTGGAACTGGTAGATAAATTCTGCTACCTCGGTAGCATTATTACCGAAAATGGCGGTGCAGAAGAAGACGTCAGTTCCAGAATAAATAAAGCACGAGGCGCATATGCATGCCTGTTCCGCATATGGAGATCAACGGAGATCTCAACTAACACCAAATTGCGGCTGTTCAACTCCAACGTTAAGGCAGTTCTTTTGTACGGTTGCGAAACATGGAAATCACCCAATTCATCACAGGGCGCCTACAAGTCTTCATCAACAGATGCCTGCGTCGTATCCTAAAAATCCGCTGGCCAGATAGAATTTCAAATGAAGAGCTATGGCGCCGTGCCGGCCAAGAAAGGATAGACGACCAAATCAGGCGAAGGAAATGGAATTGGGTTGGCCACACCTTGCGACGCGATAACGAAAACCTAGCCAAACAGGCCCTTGACTGGAACCCGCAAGGATCCCGTCGAGTTGGAAGACCTAGAACAACGTGGAGGAGGACCCTACTAGCAGAGGCCGCAACAACTGGGAGATCCTGGTCAGAGCTGAGAGCTGTCGCGCAAAACAGAGTCCGCTGGAGGGCAACTGTTTCCGCCCTATGTCCCATGAGGGATTAAAGGGGCACAAAGAAGAAAGAAGAAGGAGCACGCTATTTTTAAAATATTCCTTAATTTGTAATATTCTAAAATTGTCTGCCATCTCAAAACCTCTGTAATTGAATTCTTAGTCGTTGAATTATCCTGCAACTCGGAGAAAATTCTTCTTATATCTGTCTATTGCCCGACTGACTTGCTTAATACGGAAAATTTCCTCGAGCTGGAACAAGCAGTAGAAAGCCCTTCGCGGTGGATTTATTAATCTCTAAGTTGGTGGGGATTTTAGCCTTTTAAGATCGTGTTGCCAACAGCAGTAATTTCTTTATGCTATGCTCCCTCTTGGAACAAATACAATCAATGCTCTGCCTACTAACAATATATCGACACATCCATCACTACTTCAATTGCTACTCATTTCAGGTGACAGGGTATAACTTAGTTCACAACTTTTCCGTCCATAGGGGTAAGTCATATACATATATTAGCAATGACGTGGTGTTTCAGAAGGTGTACAGCAGTACGTCCTCTGATTTTAACCATCTTTGGATTAAAATAATTATCCATAGCCATGTCATACTCTTTTGTTTTTTTATAGGAGTCCTAATAATAGTAATGAAGCCACCACCACAGCATTCGATGCTATTTCGAACCGATTTCCGGATTTATATTTTACCACCAGAGTGAAATCTTTTGCTGCGGGTGATTTCAACGTTCACAATGTACATTGGCTAAATAACTAAAATAGCACCAGTGTTTTGGACAAAGACGCCAAGCTCTTTGCAAGCCACAACAACTTACACTATATTGTTAAATGTCCTACGAAAGTCCCTCATATTCCAGGGCAAGGAGCCCATCTCGTTGATCTATTTCTTACTTCTCATCCGACGCGGTACTCAGTCAAGGTTAGCTCACCCCTTGGCAACTCGGACCACAAACTAATTAGCGCTTATTTCCCACATCTATCCTGAACTACAACCGCGACAGCCCCTAAAAGAACTGTGTGGCGCTATGGTGTGGCGCTATGGTGTGGCGCTAACAACTAGTTGGGTCTTACCCGCTTCTTCCAAGCCACTGACTGGCATTGGTGTTTCCGTTACAAGCGGCTATGCGCTTGTTCATCCCTCACTCTATAAAATCTGTGAAGCCTGGGCCGAACAGATGGTTCAATGGGGAATGTATGAACGCAATCAAAGCTAAAGAAGCTGCCTATACAGCGTACAGACATTCGCTTAACGGGCCACTTCGTCGTGAGTACATCAAATTAAGAAACTCCTGTAATTCCATCATCATTTGATGGTAGATTGAGAAATAAGATTCTTAACTTCACTACAGGCAGTAAAAAGTCTGGTACTTGGTAACGGTCATCAAGAAGAATATTGCTTCCTCCTCAACCACTCCTTTTATTCACAGCACGAAAATGATAACAGAAAGCAAACCCAAGGCCGACTTATAAGCATCTCTGTTCGCCGCAAATTCTTACCCGATGCTGCTATATCACCCCCATTCTCGATAATACCACCTACTCAATGAACGGGGTTCACTTCGCGAAGTATTCAGGTGCCTCAAAGAACTTGAAGCCAACAAATCCACTGGCCCCGACGAAATCCCTCTATAGTACTATAAAATGTGCCTCACCTTTGGCTAAACCCTTGCGCAAACTTTTTGCCCTGTTTTACTTCTACGGAGTGTGTCTCGACTCTTGGAAACTAGCTGATGTGAAGGTGAAGCCATCGACCCCTTCAACTGCCGCCCAATAGCAATTACTTCTGTTCTCTCCAAAATCATAGAAACAATAATCAATAAAAAGCTGATGAAATATCTAGAATCCAAGCAAATTATACACGACAGGCAATACGGCTTTAGACCAAAACCTTCTACTGGCGCTCTGCTTGTGTGTTTAATCGAGCGTTTCAACCAAAGCGTTGACAGCTTTGAGTCTGGTCTGGTTGCTCTAGATATCCAAAGGCTTTGGACAGATTATGGCACCCTGCTCTGTTGATTAAACTCCAAGCTATTGGTATAAAGTTAGTGTTCAACCTGAAACCCTAAAAATAAAAACAATTATATGTATGAACTCAAAAATATTCAGATAATACCTGGTGCCTGGGTGAACACAGGCACATTCCAAGGGAAATACCTAAAATAAGATGTAAAATTAATGAAATACTATAAAAATGAAAATGTCAACAAAAAAACAACAACAAAAAAACAACAACAAAAACAATGAGAAAAAAAAATGAATTTAAATAACTGGAACTACATAATAGACATAAATCAACGAAATACAACATGAATTTAACGCAAGTCAATAATATTATATCGAATTTAGTTGAATTAAATGAATTTTACAGGGTTTTGGAATGAACATAACCCCAAAATGAAAAAGTATAAAAAATACCGAAAATGATCACAAATTATGTAAATTTATGCAACTAACAATAAACCACCACCTAAGTTAAACTGCACTCACCTGTAACACAACGAATTTCCGTGAATTAGCAAGTAAAAGGTAACTAAACACTCGCGACACAACCAATTCGGAAACCGCGTAACTTTGACACCTCGCGACGTTTGAGGTGTCAAAACAATATGAATTTTTCCGGCGAATCGAATGGTGGTGCCAGAATGGATGCATATTACCTCAAAAATTAAATTTTCGCGAAAATACATTTTTACCTTTATGGTAATGAGCTAGAAAGAGAATTTAGGTGGAAGCAGGATAGCAACAATTACTTTATTTTTAGAGCAAATTTGGAAAATTATACCAGTATTTCCAAGGATTTTGGAATGTCCTTAATGGGAATTTTTTTCGCCTATAAAAGTGCGACATAAGATGTGACAGCCCTCTTGTTTGCAAAAAGTTTTTAAAAAGGTTAATAGTGAGTGAAATAAAAGTGAGCTGCAGAAAGATCCAGGTTTATAGGAGGTGAAAGGGACGATCACGTGCAACCAAAATCCAGGTTTCCAAGAAGACATCCACGGCAAGCAACTTCAGATGCGAAGGAACTAAGGAGAATATACGCGCAAGGAAACAAAGGGAAGGTAATAAATTTGCTAATTTATAGTTGGCATACATGTCAGTAATTGGCATCAAGCCTTCAATTAAAATATATTAATCGTTAACCTGCAAGGTGCAAACATGCAATTTCCTGCATCGCATCAAGCATGTTAACAATTGGTTTCAGAGAAGGAGAAAAATTGAAACTGTGAAGAAATTTTTATAAGTGATAGTGAATTTACTAGAATTATAATTAAATTGTTAAACTTTGTTACTTGTAGAAAATTTAGTTTGTATTATTTAAAGAGAAATTGAAATAATAAATTATAAAGGTGCATTTATTGTGTAGACTTGTTAACTTGAATTTGAAATAATAAATTATAAGGTGTATTTTTTGTGGAAACATTTTTTTTATAATAAAACAAAAAATTGTGAAGAAAATTTTATAATAAGGCAAGAAGTGTGAAGAAATTTTATAATAAAACAAGAAGGAAAAAACGGAATAGTTTTTGTTTTTTATCGAAATATTTTTATTTAAAAGGAGTGCTAAGTAAATACAAGTTGTCGTATTTTATAACGCCGCTACACAGACTAACCATCGTACATTTTGGTGGTTCCATCCAGGAACGGCAATCTATTTAATTAGTGAATTTAAATAAAAAATTTTCGACAATGAGTGCAGCAAAGAAGGCTATGCTACGAGAGCAGTCATTAAGAAGTCGCATCGAAAGGCTTATTGAGAATGCAAGGAAAACAGCTACGGCTAAACGGACAAGATCGTTTTATGAAGTCAAGTTAGAAGAACTCAAGGAATTATGGGCAGAATACAAGGAAGCAGATCAAACGCTGTTGGAGGCTCTCATAATAGAGGAACCGGACAACGCAATCCCTGATGATGCCTACGTTAATTTAGAGTGTAAATATTCTGACTACTTGAGTGAAGTGCTTGAAGGACTTAGGAAGTTCACCTCAACAGAAGTGCAATCGACCCAAACAACGCCAATTAGGCAAGACACAATTCTGCCTAGGATCGATCTACCAAAATTTGATGGAAATTACGACTCATGGTATTCATTCCATGACCTGTTTGTATCATTGGTGCACAACAACACGCATTTGAGTCCGGTACAAAAATTCCATCATCTTAAATCATGTTTAATTGGAGATGCTGAGAAACTAATACGGCATATACCTGTTACTAACGACAATTACGATGCATCATGGACCAAGGTGAAACAACGTTACGAAAACAAACGTATCTTAGCAAACCATCATTTAAAAACGCTGTTAAACCAACCCAAACTTACTACAGAAACTGCTAGCGGCCTTAGAACGTTTATCTCCACAACCGATGACTGCTTGCAACAACTAAACAACTTGAAAATAGACACCGAATCGTGGGATCTCCTGCTTGTACACATGCTCATTCAAAGGCTACCACTCATTACACTGAAGATGTGGGAAGAAGAACAAGGAGCTTCGCAAGATCTTCCTTCATACAAACAATTCCATACATTTTTGTGTAAGCGACACAAGGTGTTGGAATCAATTTCAGATATCATCTCAACGAATCAACAGCCACACACAAGTCACTCAAAACTTAATACAAGGGTTCATCACACAGTTAAGGACAACAGATGTTCAGCATGCAACGAACGACACTGGCTTCAGAGATGCTCCAAATACTTACGCATGGATCCAACCGCCAGACGAAAATTGGTCACAACCACTGGTCACTGCTACAATTGCCTGTCCAAGGAACATGGATCACAAAACTGCAAAAGCAAATTTAGGTGTCTAAAGTGCAAGGAGAAACACCATACCACTCTCCACAATGAGATTCAACCTGGTTCTTCCAACGCAAATTCGACCCTTCAACAATCCAAGAACGCAATCACACACACCTCAAACATACAAGCACATCTTGTGAGGCATACAACAAATGATGCGAACACAACAACAAATCAGCAATTTGACCAGCCAGCCTGTAGTGGTACCGAACCAAATGATGTCCAAGCCTTCTGCACTAGGGAGGATTCACGTGCATTGCTGTCAACAGCCTTAGTACTGATAAAGGGAACAAACGGAAAACAACACACAATCAGATGTCTAGTGGATCCAGGATCAGAGTCATCTTTTATAACCAAGAGCGCCTGCAAACTACTAGGAGTACATTATAGTCCTGCTGACTGCAACATAATAGTCATGGGAGCAATTGCAACGGGAAGGTCTACAAAACAAACGAGGCTCACCCTACAATCACGCATTGTTAAGGACTTCCTAATAACAGAAACACTTTTGGTAGTCAACAAAATCACAGACGCCTTACCTAGGTTTACGATATCACTACAGGAATGCAGCCATCTTCAGGATCTCGAACTAGCTGATCCAGAATTTTGGAAACCTGGCAACGTGGATATTTTACTTGGCATCAGCGCCTACGCAAAAATTGTTCAAGAAGGTATACGTCGAGGATCAGAACTCAGCCCTGTGGCAATCAACACCAGCCTTGGATGGATCGTTGGAGGAGATGCAACCCAAACGACACAGTTCGATTCACACAACTTTAGTATACAAGTAACAAATCAAGACCTCGGGAATCAACTTAAAAAATTTTGTGAGGAAGAGGAACTTCCCACAAGGCCAAACTTAACTCAAGACGAGCAAGAATGTTCTGACTATTTTACAGAAACACACAAGCGGTTAAAAAATGGACAGTACGAAGTCAAGCTACCTTTCAAACAACGCAAGGAACCCATCCTGGGCGATTCACGTGAATTAGCTCTAAAAAGGCTCTACTGTTTAGAAAGGCGATTTAACAACAACCCAATCCTAAAGGAAGAATACGCAGCTTGTCTCAACGAGTACATCCAATTAGGACATATGATTGAAACAGGACCTCCAACTAACAATGAACCAAACTACTACATTCCTCACCATGCGGTAATAAAAGAGAGCAGTACAACTAAATTGAGGGTGGTATTTGATGCGTCGGCCAAGACAACAAATGGTCAATCATTAAACGACTGGTTGTTACCTGGTCCAACGATACAACCAAAACTATTTTGTACTCTATTGAAGTGGAGAAAACACCAAATTGCTGTACACGCAGACATAGAGAAAATGTATAGGATGGTTCAAGTGGCACCAGAACATCAGACGTATCAGAGAATTCTTTGGCGGAACTCATCCTCACACAACGTACAAGATTACCAGCTAACTACAGCCACCTTCGGAACTACAGCAGCTCCATACTTGGCAATACGTGCACTCAACCAACTCGCAATGGATGAAAGTCAAACCTTTCCACTCGCAGCGAAGGCAACCGAATGTGATTTTTATGTTGACGATTTGTTGACGGGTGCAGACAACGTGGACACAACACTAAACTTGCAATCCCAATTAATTGCTATGTTGAAATCGGGTGGTTTCAATCTCAGGAAATGGAGCAGCAACAATCCGAAAATTTTGGAACATCTGCCAACCGAGTACAGGGAACACAAGGACATCGTATCATTTTCCGAAGCAGATTCCATTAAGACACTAGGTGTACGCTGGCAACCATATTCTGATCAATTTTCATTCAACTACAAGGCCTTCAAGGAGCACAGCACCATAACCAAACGAACGATACTATCAGATGTAGCTTCCCTATACGACCCCCTAGGATTAATTCAGCCTGTGATTATCTTAGCTAAAATGATTATACAAGATTTGTGGGTAACCGGATGCTCGTGGGATCAACCCGTTTCAGAACACATCAAAGGACACTGGATAAAATACAAAACGGATTTACAATGCCTAAACAAGTTTTCCATTCCTCGATGGATTCACTACTCACCACAATGCAACATGCAGCTACATGGGTTTTGCGATGCGTCTGTACGCGCCTTTGCAGCGGTCATATATCTTCGAGTTATGGATGACAAGGGCAATGTTACATCAACATTAATAACATCACGAACGAGGGTCGCGCCTACAAAACCAGTTACCATACCTCGACTTGAGCTAAACGGTGCACTGCTTCTAGCTCGCTTAATGAAGGAAACTGTATCGACTATGCATTTTCAAGATGTTCCAGTCTTCGCTTGGACGGATTCTACTATTGTCCTCCAATGGATTCGACAACATGCGGCTCGATGGAAGACCTATGTAGCAAACCGAGTCGTTGAGATTCAGGAACTGATTAAGTATGATCAATGGAGACACATCGCAACACAATGGAATCCCGCGGACCTAGCAAGTAGAGGGACCACTGCGAGTAATTTAATAAACAACAAACTTTGGCTAAATGGTCCACCATGGTTAATCAAGGATCCAGAAGACTGGCCAGTCGGTGCTACTATAAGGGAAGAAACAACGTTGGAGTCTAAGGAAACTACAACAGTCCTGCTAAATAAACTTGAGGATGACTTAACACATCGCTACTCATCGTATACATACTTAGTTCGTATAATAGCCACAATATATCGCTTTATATACAACGTACGAAACCCTACTGCAAAACAAACACAACCATTAACGACAGATGAGTTAAGGGCATCGGAAATAATAATTTTACGACAGATTCAGCAACTCGCTTTCGACGGTGAATACTACAGCTTACAGCATGGCAAACCACTATCATCAAAGAGCAACCTACTGAAGCTGAATCCATTTCTTGATCCAGATGGCCTGATCAGAGTTGGAGGACGATTAACGAATGCCATGATTCCCTACACGCAGAAACACCCAATTATGTTACCACGAGATCATCATGTTACAAGGCTAATCATCGATAAAACACACCTTGAGACACTGCATGGTGGCGTATCGTTGGTTTTAGCCACAACCAGGAATAAATATTTGATATTGGATGGTAGGAGATGTATCACCACGAGACTGCACAAATGCATCATCTGCGCCAGACATCGTCAGACTACAACCCACCAACTGATGGGCAGCTTACCATCATGCAGAACCAATGTGTCCAAACCTTTCACGAATACAGGAGTTGACTACGCCGGTCCGTTTAACATCAAGACATCGAAACTCCGTAATGCCAAGGTATCAAAGGGATACATCTGCATTTTTGTATGCATGACAACGAAGGCGATTCACATTGAGCTGGCATCAGACCTAACATCAGAAGCCTTTGTTGCGGCATTCAAGCGATTTATTGCCAGACGGGGCAAATGTACCGACGTTTATTCCGACTGTGGCACCAACTTCGTAGGAGGGCGAAAGCTATTGGAGAAAGAACTACAACAGGCAATTAAGGAATCCAGTCCAGCAGTTGGTCAATATTTAACAAATTTGGCAATAAACTGGCACTTTAATCCACCAGCAGCCCCGCACTTTGGAGGTCTCTGGGAGGCAGGTGTCAAGTCAATTAAGTACCACATCAAAAGAACAATGGGAAACGCAGTCAACACCTTCGAAGAATTTACGACCATCCTTACACAAATTGAAGCCTGCCTCAACTCCAGACCAATGTGTTATGTACCAAATACCACTGAGGATCCACTCATCTTAACTCCTGGTCACTTCCTAGTTGGTCAGTCACTAACAATTCTACCAGAGTCAGATGCAGGCACCGCTTCATTGAAACAACGATGGCAACATACGCGAAACCAGACGAAACATTTTTGGGACAAGTGGTCGAAGGATTATTTAAACCAACTCCAACAACGTCCGAAGTGGCAACAGCAACAAGGTAACATCCAGCCCGGACAAGTTGTTCTGTTGAAAGGCGACACTACTCCACCTACAGCTTGGCCACTTGGAATAGTTGAAGAAGTCTACCCAGGGAATGATGGTTTAGTACGGGTAGTGCAAGTTCGCACTCAGTTAGGGCGTTTTAAACGTCCAGTCACCAAACTATGTCTCTTGCCCATGCAGGCATAAGAAACTTTAATTGTCATGTTCGTCCAAAGTGTCGTCTCTTAATGTCATGTAGTTAAAAGCAAACAATTAAAATCAAAATATTTCAGATGGGTAATCGTTATGAATGCGAAGAACAAGGCTACTGGGACAACTGGGACAGTTACCTCTACATCGACGAAGAGGTCTCGTTATCGCCTCCTACACCGGATGGTTCGACGAGCCCTCTTAATCAAACATTACAAAGTTCTACAACTACCCAGGAATATCCACCCGCGCTACCGGAGCAAACCAGGTACACTGTCTCAGCTGTCGAAGAACCAGCAAACATTAATGGGAGACCCGTCTCTTCGCTACGAATACTGCGACCAACACGTACGCTAAAGGAATATAAGGACAGAGAAAACAACGATTTTCAACGTTTTACCACGAGAGAAGGTGTCGACATTTTTCTGTCCAAACAGGTATTATGCAAAATAGATTTCGAAAAAATCCAACGACGAAGGGGAAGGGAGCAGACGATCAACCTCCCCGGCCGTTATCAAGCGAAGGTTAAGGTAAAGGCCGACGGAAACATCCTCTTTCACCACTATCGGAAAAGAGGAATCTCAAAAATACGTAACATGTTGATCGAGAACGATCAACGGGGGGGAGGATGTTCAACCTGAAACCCTAAAAATAAAAACAATTATATGTATGAACTCAAAAATATTCAGATAATACCTGGTGCCTGGGTGAACACAGGCACATTCCAAGGGAAATACCTAAAATAAGATGTAAAATTAATGAAATACTATAAAAATGAAAATGTCAACAAAAAAACAACAACAAAAAAACAACAACAAAAACAATGAGAAAAAAAAATGAATTTAAATAACTGGAACTACATAATAGACATAAATCAACGAAATACAACATGAATTTAACGCAAGTCAATAATATTATATCGAATTTAGTTGAATTAAATGAATTTTACAGGGTTTTGGAATGAACATAACCCCAAAATGAAAAAGTATAAAAAATACCGAAAATGATCACAAATTATGTAAATTTATGCAACTAACAATAAACCACCACCTAAGTTAAACTGCACTCACCTGTAACACAACGAATTTCCGTGAATTAGCAAGTAAAAGGTAACTAAACACTCGCGACACAACCAATTCGGAAACCGCGTAACTTTGACACCTCGCGACGTTTGAGGTGTCAAAACAATATGAATTTTTCCGGCGAATCGAATGGTGGTGCCAGAATGGATGCATATTACCTCAAAAATTAAATTTTCGCGAAAATACATTTTTACCTTTATGGTAATGAGCTAGAAAGAGAATTTAGGTGGAAGCAGGATAGCAACAATTACTTTATTTTTAGAGCAAATTTGGAAAATTATACCAGTATTTCCAAGGATTTTGGAATGTCCTTAATGGGAATTTTTTTCGCCTATAAAAGTGCGACATAAGATGTGACAGCCCTCTTGTTTGCAAAAAGTTTTTAAAAAGGTTAATAGTGAGTGAAATAAAAGTGAGCTGCAGAAAGATCCAGGTTTATAGGAGGTGAAAGGGACGATCACGTGCAACCAAAATCCAGGTTTCCAAGAAGACATCCACGGCAAGCAACTTCAGATGCGAAGGAACTAAGGAGAATATACGCGCAAGGAAACAAAGGGAAGGTAATAAATTTGCTAATTTATAGTTGGCATACATGTCAGTAATTGGCATCAAGCCTTCAATTAAAATATATTAATCGTTAACCTGCAAGGTGCAAACATGCAATTTCCTGCATCGCATCAAGCATGTTAACAATTGGTTTCAGAGAAGGAGAAAAATTGAAACTGTGAAGAAATTTTTATAAGTGATAGTGAATTTACTAGAATTATAATTAAATTGTTAAACTTTGTTACTTGTAGAAAATTTAGTTTGTATTATTTAAAGAGAAATTGAAATAATAAATTATAAAGGTGCATTTATTGTGTAGACTTGTTAACTTGAATTTGAAATAATAAATTATAAGGTGTATTTTTTGTGGAAACATTTTTTTTATAATAAAACAAAAAATTGTGAAGAAAATTTTATAATAAGGCAAGAAGTGTGAAGAAATTTTATAATAAAACAAGAAGGAAAAAACGGAATAGTTTTTGTTTTTTATCGAAATATTTTTATTTAAAAGGAGTGCTAAGTAAATACAAGTTGTCGTATTTTATAACGCCGCTACACAGACTAACCATCGTACAGTTAGTTCTATGTAAGCTTTCTTTCAGGCCGTTCAATCAAGGTAGTATTCGATGCCGTCGAAGCCAACGCCCATGTCATTTTGGCCCTAGTTCCCAGCGGTCAATTCTATCACCCGAACTTTTTATAATTTTCATTAATGATCTGCTCTCAATCTCCTCCAACCGACTTCACGGCTCCGCTGATGACGGTACTTTGCATTTCTCTTACTTCTTCGACAATATAAGACAAGCACGTGCCAGAAATTGTCTTTACCATAGTGAACTGATGTCCACTTCAATCAACCGGGATATCGAATCGATTATTCATTGGGTCGATATGAATTGTGTTGACGCCACCAAAACGAAATATTGGGGCCTATTCTGTCGCTAAATTTTTTTCATTTTATGTTATGTTATGCCGTAAAATAAAAGAATTCTCTAAAATCCTATTCTGTCCGATAAATTTTATTTTCTTTTATGCATCATAACATAAAATATTTCCTGTTATGCTTCATAACATAAAAGAATCTCAGCAGCACATTTTAGGGGTATTTTGACATATTTTATGAAATGGCAGACGTGATTAATTAAAAGTTAATATGAACTCAGAATTTTTATTTTGACAGAAATCGCGGAAAGCCGTCCTCGGTATGGTAAAGTATAAAAAGTAAATGAAAGTTGTCTAAAGTTTTTATTTTATGCAGAAGAAATCACAGGAGAAATCTGCGATATCTTCGCGATTCCAGCGATCCATTTTTATGTTAGTATCTTTAATATCCCGTCTAGAATTTCTTGGCTCGGTCCGGATGAGGTTAGCCTAATTTGACTGTTAGGCCCGAATGTTGAAACCTAATAAGGCCCAGAAGAAACGGGTAACGCTTCTCATCTATTACCGCCGAACTAGAAAATCCTTATGAGGGCCATATCAGGCAAAAATGGAAAGGGCCATATAATTCGTACCTATCGTTTATTATGTAAGGCGTGCCCTAAAAAAGCCTCACGATACTTTCAATGGATAATAAGGGTGTATACATTTATTTAAAATTAAGACAAAGAACAAATATCGATTATTTGTATTTTTCTTCTATATTTATTAACCTAGGTTAATTAGGCTAACCTCATCCGGACCGAACCAAGAAATTCTAGTCGGGAAGATTTTCCTGTTGTAAACCTAATCTCAGTATGCGTACAGAGTGCCTTATATTTTTTATACATGGGCCTCATAAGGAATTACTCAATTATACCTAGCGGGGTAAACACCTTCTTTCCCGAATAAGATCCATTACTTCATATGGTCCTTCGAACGGTGATTCATATTTTCTTCCATTGCCTGCTTTAACCTTTTATTGCCTCATCTCCAATAAAACCTGCACCGACCCCCCCCCCCCCTTCTATTTCAGTGGACAATAAAAACCTAACGGCAGAACCGTCTTTAAACATCTTTAGCTGAAGATCTGCGCTGGAATAACCACATATTCCAAAGTGCTAAACAAGCATCCCAATGTCTAGGATCTCTCAAAACGTGCAAATTCCTCCTGCAGCCGTCTGTCAGGTCTAGTGATGGGCAAACGCAAGACAAGACTAGTCTAGTCTTGTTCTTGTCTTGTTCTTGTTCAGTCTGTCTTGTTCTTGTTCTTGCAGGCATAACTGAGTCTTGTTCTTGTTCTTGCAGGCATAACTAAGTCTTGTTCTTGTTCTTGCTAAATGTGCAAGAACAAGACAAGACTGCTTTTTTCATAATGACTGCTCCATTGAAATAAGTAACCTTATGCCTCCACGGCAACATTTCTCCTGCAACACAAGACTTGGCCGCTCGGCTCACCCCCACACTTTACAGCCCTTATCTTCGCGCACACTCCGATCTAGAAATTCGTTTATAACAAGAACAACTCGTCTGTGGAACAACCTTCCAAAGACAGTATGCCCGAACTCATACCACACCTAAGAGTTCAAACGCAAGGTTCGTTGCCATTTACTCCAACACCTCCATGACTCCCTCTAACTTATTCTATCCTTCTCTCTGTCCTTCGAGCTAAGCTTACTACAGGATATTGCACCATGACTTATACGACATGACGAGGTAGTAGTACAAAGGGTGACACCTAAGCTTAGACTATCACATAAAAAAAATCACTCTCCACTTACAATCCGAAATCTTCTTTCTTCTTCCTGAACAACACTGACACCAATTTACGGTTTGATTTTTGTTTATTTTCATTTACAACCGATCAGATGTTCATTTTCAACCGAACTGTTCAAAGCGTAATAGAACTCAGAGCGGATTATACTAAATCTTTTATGTTATGTGTCCATAAAAGATTCCATAAAATAATTTTATGGAACCATGACAGAATAGGAACTTCGAAAATATTTTAGTTCCATTTTATGAAGAAGAAATTTTATCATCATAACATAACATAAAATAATATTTTATGAAAAATTTCAGAATAGGCCCCATTGTCTGATCTGTCTGGTCTGAGAACAAAAATTGTACCGAGCTTCCTAGTAACTCAGTGGATAAGGAGAATCTAATGGCTGACTGAACTCTCAACATCCTAGGGGTAACTTTAACGGAGAATCTGCGATGGAATGATCACATATTGATCACATACAAATCGCCAAACAAGCCTTGGATTTCTCAAAAGATGCAAGTTCCTCTTCCAGCCAAAAACCACCTTGGCTTGCCTAGACAATGTGCAGAATCGTGCCCTCAAACTCATTGGTGATGGCCCCTTTCGCGCCTCCATATACCCTTAAAGCCCCGTAGGAATGTATCAGCTCTCTCTATACTTTATCGCTATTGCCACAGCGACTGTTCTACTGGAATTCAGAACCTCCTGCCTGCACCGCAATATTTTTACCGCAACAAAAGACTAGCCCGCTCGGTTCACGCCCATATCCTACAGCCCCTTCGTTCGCGCACAATATAGTCTACAAGTTCGTTTATAAATAGACTAATTCGACTGTGAAATAATCTCCCGCAGTCAGTATTTCCGAACTCGTACAACACCATAGAGTTTAAACGTGAGGTTCATACAAGCCCCCTATAACCTTTCTCATTCTCCTCTATTCTTCAAACCAAGCTTACTATTAGCACAGAGTACTTAATATACAGAGGGAACAACGAAGAACAAAATGTGTTATCAAATTATTTTGAAGTAAAGCTTTTGGCAAGCTTTTTGTGAGAGACAATAGCAAATTTGAAGAGAGAAAATTCTGTCCAATTTAACTTTTTCTCACGACTTCGTTGGCGCAGCAACAAGCGCCGGGCAGAGGGTCTTACCTTACACACATACATATAAATAATGTGCCAGCATATTATTATGGAGAAAGTTGATAGGAGCATTCCGGTGCGGTACGGGAAATTCGAAAGGGGGGAGTTTTTTTCTAGTCCCAAACATCTGCTATGAGTGTTTTTTTTCATTTATGCACGTACGAAGAAAAAAACAAAGTTTTCTGCCCATGAACAAAATTAAATTTTGGTGGATAGCATAAGAAATCTACCTTTCTGGTTTAACTAAGGAATATTCTCGGGGATATTGGCTTTTTATTGTTATTATTGTAAAATGTGAGAGTACTTAGTTTGTTTTATTTATAACTGATAAAGAAGAATTGTTGTGGGCATCTTTGTTATGATGTACGACAGGCTATGTAATGTAAATTTCACCTGGTGTGGTTTTTTAGGGGGGTTAAAAGGGATAAAATTTAGTTTTTCATGATTAGCTCGAAAACTATTGATTTTTGAGATATATAATTTTTATAAAAATTAAACTTCATTAAATGTTTACAAGAAATGGAAGGAAACTATTGTAGCATACATTTTTAACCGACAAAGACCTACAATTATATGGTGCGGATTTTTAAAACCAGGGCTAAAGATGACTAACTAACTTACTATCAAACCTAATTGCAAAAATTGCGATACCAGTTTTATTATTTGATGAATCCCATCAGCTGACCAACCAGCAACGATGATTCATACAAAGTAAGTTGTCTTCTTGTTTGGAGACAGCGCTCGCCATCCCGGCACTGAAGTGGTCGTTAGGTCTGGTTAAAATGGCTGCCCACTTAAGCCCGACATTGGGCACATTGTGATGCCATCCTATGTAGTGTTGGAACAAAGTTCAGGCCATTTTAAGCCATTTTGAGCTTTTGATAAAGCGACAGAGGTTAGGAGCACCAATATTTTGCAGCTCGCTTAATCCATTAAGGAAGGGTGAGCCAAGGAAGGTCCTCTTTTTCTTCCGAGGGCGGGACATGTACAGAGAATATGGGAGACAGTTTCTTCTTCTTATTCATTACCACAACTTCTTCATAAGTCGTTGTGGGGAAGTTCTAATCTTTCGGCGTGCGGGGCAAAGGTACAGTGACCGGTCAGCACCTTTACTATATGGCTTACCTCCTTTTTGGTTCAACTGAACAAGAGATGTTGAACGCTTTGCGTCCAAAGTTGGCCACATTGCATGAAGAGTGCGGCACACCGTTGCTGTGATCCAACTCAACCCAGCTCGAGCCAAGCTGATTTTCCTCACAGCTTGTTTGTAGGAGGCACGGGCATTCCCATCCGTGTTAAGTGGGGTGTGCTTTCCACTTCGTTTGCCTGTCTGCAAGCTCATCAGCAGCAGATCGTTACCAAAACATTTTTGATTTGATATGGTCCTGTAAATTGAATTGGTTGAAGCTTATGACTTTCTCTGGTAGATGGTCGTTCATATGTGGTTAATACGAGGACGTTAAGTGAATACGGTTTATGCGATGTATGCATCCATCCATTAATAACTTCTTCTTATTTAACGGCTCTACAATCGCTTTACCGTCCCGCCCTCTCGCAACTATTCTCGCCACCAATCCCGATTCTATCCAGCCATCCTTCCAGCGAACGTTGGGTTTCCCTCGCTATCGCCCTCATAGATGTTACCGTAGAGAACTTTCCGATCCTGTCCATCTTCACTCATAAGAGCTAGATACCCTGTCCACCGGGACCTACCGCGCTTTGATTTCTCCACAACATCTATGTCGCTATAACGCTCGTAGATCTCGTCGTTGTAAAATTTTCGTAATTGTCCTTTATCTCCATCATCATTGGCACTACAGCCGTCTGTGAGCCTAGGCCTCCTCAAAAACTTTCGTTCAATGATCTTGGTCCTGTATCTCTGTGTTCTGGTTGGTAACCCAATTGTAAGTTCATTTTTATGTCACCTTTATATCTCTTCCTAGGTCTTGTAACCCTAATCGCTCTGGCCTTTGGAGGAACAGGAAGTTTGGGGCACTTCTGCAGGCATTCCCATTACATGTCCTATCTAATGTAGGCGTGATATATCTATGGTTGTGGCAGGTTCTTTATATATTTAGTACAATTTGGGGTTGTATCTTCTTCACAACAATTTTCCGAAGGAAGTTACTGTCGAACTAGGTTAAGAGGTTAGAGTGCTTGGATTTGAAGTGTCTTGACACACTGCAGTAGGTTTTGTTGGCTTTTAGAAGCCGTGCGCGTATTTCTAGTACCATGCTATAGTGGGCTGCTACTATTGACTCAAGGTAGGTAAATACTTTTACCACTTCAAAATCGTATTCCTCTACCTTGATTGTGGGACCAATGTTAGGTGTTCTTGCAGACGAGGCCACCATATATGTACTTTGTTTAGCTTTCGTTGATTTGCAGTCCCAGCTTTCGTGCCGCCGGTTCAATCTGGGTGAAAGCTACTTGTACTGTTCTTGATGGTCTTCCGATGATGTCAGTGTCATAAGCCATCAGTATTTGTGGAGGATTCTGCCCTTTAATGTCACCCCTGGATTATTTTCTCCAACACTAAGTTGAAAAGGACAAGCCGGTCGGAGTCCATTATAGACCAGACCTATAAGGACAGTGGTCCGGACGTTTAAATCCTTATCGCAGATAATGTCATTTAAAATTTTCCAGCCGAATGACATGCAATGAAGATGAAGATTTTACTTTGTTAGATGCTGTGAATTATAATCAATGTTAAACAAACGTAGGGGTGTTCTTGTCAAGGACTTACTTTCTTTGTAAGTCGATAATGAAAATTTTAATGAAAGTACTGGTATTTAGAAGAGGCACTTGATACCGTTGTTTAAGCACTATTTCTACCAAGAGGTGTCGAAAGACACTTTTCCAAGTATGCGTGTGGAAAATGCTTAGTAGAGAAACCATTGATTTGTAAAAACTGTGATATTAAATAAGGAAAAAGTTTCATTACAGTGCTGTTTTTATGATTACTGTTTTTTCTTGTTACAAAGATTGAAAAGACACCGTTTGGTCAAAATAGGTACACACAAAATCGTGGTAGAAATAGTGTTAAAAAATAATTTCTCAGATGAGGCTTCTATAAACTAATATATTAAAAACAAAGGTTGAACATTGTAATAATTACAAGAATATTTATTAAAACAAGGAGAATGGCTTGGACTTAAAAATGAGTCCCTTTTAAATAGTAAAAATTACTTACATTCACCTTGACAACTTCTTTTTGATTTGGGTAAAGCTCATATCAAAATTTTTGGGAAGGGGTTTAGTGAACGGTCGCAAGAAATTCCATTAAATCAAAACCTATGCAAAAGTGCTATACCAGAAAAGACAGAAACATTGCTAATAACGATAAATAAATAGCTTGGTGTACTGTATGCCCTCCATATTTCCCTCTTATCCTCTTTGTTCTTGCCGTATATGCAAATATAGTTGTGCTTGTTTGATCACAACAAATCGTGGGTTGTGCCTACGTTTTAAAATGCGCCTACGGTGGTGTTATATACTATGCAAAATATAAACTCGCAAAATATAAATTCGAAGGAGTATATACTATCGTTTGTGAAAAAATTGCATGATCTACAATTGTTATTGTAATTATTTTTGCGATAAAACCTACCATTTAAGAGATATTTGTTTTTGAATGTTGGATCTTGGAAAATTTTGTAAAGTAAGTTCGATAGATTGGACTAGATGTATTTTTGTTCCAGTAAGCACTTTGGGAACGAGTCCCCCAAATTTTGACAGCAAGTGGTGTCACGGCTCCCAAGTTGTGTTCAAAACATCAGGCCAGTTCAAAGAAAAGTGTGTTTAAAATGCATGAATACGATGCAACTAACAAAAATGTCAAATATTCCAAGTAACTCCCAAAAAATTGAAAAATTAGAAGTTTCAAACAAAGTGGAAACATATTTGTTTTTAATATAACGTGTAAATTTAATAAATAAACCACCTGGTTCCACTATTAGAGCAGGCAGCAAAGGAACTTTCGACCGCGTCATCGCGTCACAGGATAAATTTTCTATATTAGGATAGTATTTTTATAATTGTGTTAGGAAACGTTAAGTTGCCAAGGTATATCCTGGTACCATAAGGGATATATTATTATAAACAGTTATTTTTTAACAAAACGAAAATTAAAATTGTAACAATTTTGTAATATTTTTGGACGGATTTAGAACTAGAAATGTAATATAACTTTTTTTCGTAAAGTTGATAATTTAAATACACATTAATCTTTAAAAATTAAAAATTTTCCAATCATTTTACAATTCTTAATTTTTTATATCATCTAAACTCCCAAAAAATCTTATTAGCAATTTTAATATTTTAATTGTTTTTTATATTTTTAGTGCGCCAGCCTAATCGTTCGTTTACGAAAAAAAGTTAGTTAAAAACAATATAAGACCCATTTCATTTTATTATCACAATCGCAGGTAGAAAAATATTCTTTTCCTTTCCAAAGATTCTATTTCAGTTCATTACTATACTACCACACCAAAAAGTTATTGCGCACACACATCCTGCTTAGCAGTGAAAAACTTGAAGAGAGAGTCATGATGAGTTTCGCTCTCAAAGAAAACAAAAAGCTCGGATGGGTTACGACTTGTGACCCATTTTGGACGTCGCGTCGTAACCCATTGTTCCTGTTGTTCCCTCTGTATGTTAAGTACTCTGTGCTATTAGACATTGCGCCATGACCTGAACGGCATGACGTACTGGTAGTAGGTATAAAGGGCTACCCCTAAGCTTGGTTTTTTTATATACAAAAAAAAATAACCTCCTCCTTCTTTGAAGTCGGTTAAAAAGAGCTGACTTTACTACTCGCTAACGTATGGGTTGTTTTGTTACTACTTCAGAGTAGTGTGATTGATACTAGCAAAGTCAAGACTATTGCTCTGTATGGGCAAATTGGGTCTCTCTCGAGTTTAAGAGGTTCGTGGCGTGACCCAGGTAACAGTGCGTATTGTGCTAGTGTTTGATGTTGCTGGAAGTTCTTTTTTCGTTTTCATGATAAAATCTATCCTACAGAGCCGCCTCAACATTTAACTATTTAGACAAATTTAGGAGACGAATCTCGATTTATCGATCGTTTAATTTTTCCCTTAACGTTTAAGAACATGCATGAGATATGTACATAGGTTTTAAGATTCAAGAGAAAGTCTGTTATGGGATATCAGACAAAGTTCTGTAATGGATAAAAAGCAAGGATTTATGGCAAAGCTTTTACTACATCCAAGATCCACAATTTATAGAATTAATTTCCCCAAAAGCTAGTGACCGACCTAATTTCACTGAATTGAGAATGCAACAAAAGCTTGTCTTCTGTTTTCGTACGAAATGATTTTAGGGTGGACTAAATGAAGTCTTGTCCAAAAAAAGGAACGAAGGAAACAATGCCATTATCCTGAGGCACAAAAAGTCCATTATCTTTAACGAAATAATCAGAACTAATACAGAGAACGAAAATATATTAAACTTCATAAGCAATCAACTAATTGCAAGCCAGCGTCTATCACATCAGAACTGAAGCAGTTTTCATTCGCCCTACCACGTTCCAATATTCAAGTCATCCTATACAAAAGGTCCTTCCAGCATTTCCCAGAAATGCTTGCGGCAATAACTGGCAAAAAAAATTAATTTGCACGCCTATATCTGAATGGGCACTCGAAAACCTTATTCCTTCAGGATGAGATTAACATGAGATTTCCTTGTCATGGCGAAATTATTTAAAAAATTCACAACAGCTGAACAGGGATTAAGAGGAGCTCTGCAAAAGCTCAAAGTAATTTCGATTTCTCCATGTAAGCCATTTTGTTGTCGTACTAGAAATGAAGGGAAAAAACATCGGGTACGCTTTGCACCGAATTGAAGGCGGCACCGGGCTCGATGTTGTTGTGATGGCGATGGTGTCCATGTGAAGGAACGACTAAACTTTCGGTTCAAGGTTAATTGGAAAATCTTATTTTCAGTAAAACTTCTCGAAATAGCCCTTCGCAGTTGTATCGTAAAACCTAATCCGCTTTTGTTATTTCACCAAGCCATGATATCCCAGTTAAACAATTACAGCTCGAGCGCTAATATAGCGCCAGCATCAGACATTTGCTTGACTCTTGAAATGCTGTAGAATGCCTAAATTTCAAATTCTTGTAACAATTCCAATTTTTTTTGTGTTCGGAGACAAAGAATTAAGATTTTATGGTGTTTCTATGGTGATAAAAATGTCTGGAAGTTTTAATGTCTGCTTCCAGTGCGGAATTTATCTATGGTTTATACAACAACAAAGTCTAGCGAGAAATAATAAAATAAAAGGTATTTAACTTAGCTTCAATAATTCAGCATTCCAAGACATTAATGACGGAGAAGCAATTTGCAGCAATCCCGTAGCAATACTATGTTCCCATAAAGCTGATAAAACATTCTTAGGGACTGTGACTTTCATCCCCAGCAATTTTCAATTGCCAACCCTCTAAGCATAGCAGACACATAAGTTATTGGTTTCATGCGAAGTCAATCGTGTTTAAGGAGCGACAAACCCAAGCTGCAGCTAGTCAACTAATACTTTACACGCTTGACTTTTTAAAGGATTTGCCGATTGCAGCTTTGTTACCAAGTCGTCCTTGCTGCAAAATGTCAAAGTAATTAGGGATTTGTGCAATATGCAATAAAAATCTATGTGTTGGTTTTGTGCTCACTTTTGCAAGCTATATTCTCGTAATCAGACAGCTAGTGTGAGCAAGGGCGGCGGAGCATTATCATTGCGGGTGGGGAGCCCTTGAACAGATAACCGTTAAAATGAAAAAGTTAATCGGTCAATTTATTTACTACCTGTTGAATTGGTTATATGGCTATAAATTCTTTGGTTGAAGGGTTATGTTCCGATGCCTCATGTGCATCCCGTGTGGATTGTCCTAAAAGGCCCACACAGGGCATCTAAGACCTTACCTCATTCGCGCTTCGTCATAAGAAATGCTCCTTTTAGCTCCTTGAGGAAAAATCATGCCTGATCTCGAGTAGAAAAATGAAGCCCAAAAATTTGAAAATTTTGGCATGAATATGTGAGTATAATACGTGGGCCAGTGTCGAAAGCTTTATATTTTTAAACGCGTCATTTTATCAATGTGGTCCGTCAACTGAGTACTAATCACGTCCCATTCTGCTTGACCGCTATAATCGAACCAAAACTGGTCTATTGAGTATGCTAAGTGACACCCTTCACGGTCAACAGCTCAATTGTCTGAAATAAGAACCAATGAAACAAGAAAAACTATAGCTCAAGGGTATTACTTTATAGCTTTTCAAAAATCTTTCCGATTACGTAGGGCAAATGTTCATTCATTTCATTTGTAATCAGGTATACCTCATAGGGCCCTTATGAGACACTGGTAAGGCATACCTTACTTCAGTATCTCTGAGTTGCTCATTTGTCACATGGTATTCTCATGATGAGCCAATAGTCCATTCAAAACGCGCGTTATGGTGTTCCAAAATAACACCGTTAAGAAAATCGAACCGTAAAAGTTTTTGGGGTCGCTGATCACGAAAATCGAGGTCCCGCGGTCCTAAAATTAGGGCGTCACCCCTAAAAATGCAAAAAAACACCTCTTTTTAGGGGGTTTTCGCGATTATTTCAGTAATAATGAAAACTAATGCGATGAAATGCACTTTTTTTTAATATTTATTTGCGAAGGTGGTTGATTTATACTAAATTAAGGCGAACCTAATGGTAGGGCGTACTCCTAAAGGGTTGAAACTACCCCTAAATTGGCCAAAAATGCCAAAAATTGTAAAAAAACTGTTTTTCAAGTTTATGCTTCAAATTCGATTGTGGGCGTACTGTCAGGCAAAAAATAAGGGGTTAAAATTACTCGGGAAAGCACTGTAGTAAAAAGCATATCGTTAAGAGTGCGGATGGAAGGCTGCTGTGTAGCGACGAGGAGCAACTCTAAAGACGGAAAGATTACTTCTTCGCCGTCCGAATGGTTCACTTGCACATTAACCTCAGGAAAACAGCAACAATGCACAACCAATAAGAATCGTCACCGTGGCCCATCCAAGACAGAAATAGTAACCCCAATTGATGCGACGGCCAATGGTAAAGCAGCAGGAAAAGATGGGATCTCGGCAGAATTGCTGATAGCCGATTCAGGTTTCATAGTAGATGCGCTTCAGCCAATCCTGGAAATAGCATGAAACACCTATACCTTTCCGGAGGATTGGACGGAAGGTATCACAGTCAAAATATCAAAAGAGGGGGATCTAGCAATATGCGACAACTGGAGAGGAATCTGTTTATTACCTGCTGTGGGCAAAATTTTGTCCAATATATTACAGGCACTACGGCGACGTGGACTACCTGATAAAATAATAGAATTGATGAAAGCCCTATATAAAAATTCCAAATGCAGAGCTCTCCATAATGCAATATTTTCCGACAGCTTTAAGGTGAGTTCAGGAATACGACAAGGATGCCTACTTTCGCCATTACTATTTTTTATAGTAATAAATGACGTCCTTGTCTGTGCTCTAGATAGTAGAACAGGCAGCATACATTGGGGTTTGCTAGACCGCCTTAAGGATCTCGACTACGCGGATGATATCTGTTTGCTGGCCCACAGACATCAGGAGCTCAAAAACATGTTACACAATTTGGCAACAGAACGTAGTCCAGCAGGCTTAAGGCTAAATCCGACTAAAACTAAAGCAATGCGGATAAATGCAAACACCATTAAATGGACAGCGCTGAATTACCGTGACGTGGAACGGGTATATAAATTCTGGTATCACGGCAGTATTTTTACCGAAAATGGTGGTGTAGAAGAAGATGTCAGTTCCAGAATAACTAAAGAACGAGGCGTTTATGCATGCCTGTTCCGCATATGGAGATCAACGGAGATCTCAACTAACACCAAATTGCGGCTGTTCAACTCCAACCTTAAGACAGTACTTTTGTATGGTTACGAAACATGGAAAGTCACCCAATTCAGCACAGGGCGCCTATAAGTCTTCATTAACAGATGCCTGCGTCGTATCCTAAAAATCCGCTGGCATGATAGAATTTCAAATGAAGAGCTATGGCGCCGTGCCGGCCAAGAAAGGATAGACGACCAAATCAGGCGAAGGAAATGGAATTGGGTTGGCCACACCTTGCGACGCGATAACGAAAATCTAGCCAAACAGGCCCTTCACTGGAATCCGCAAGGATCCCGTCGAGTAGGAAGGCCTAGAAAAACGTGGAGGAGAACTCTATTAGCAGAAGCCGCAACAACTGGGAGATCCTGGTCGGAGCTAAGAGCTGTCGCGCAAAACAGAGTCCCCTGGAGGGCGACTGTTCCCGCCCTATGTACCATGACGGCGTAAAGAAGAAGAAGTAGGAGCTCGAATTATCTTTAATTAAATCTTGTGGTTACGCCCGTAAATACGTAATTTTAGTATTATATACTAGAGATTTTTTAAAATCTGAAAAATCTGAGGTCAGATTAGGGGGAGGGGGATCAAAAAATCGCAAAAAACGCCTCGCGTAATTTATGGACGACCCCTAAGTGATTTAAACCAACCCAGTATGCAACATATTTATGCGCAAGAGAGCGAAGATATATGAGGCTGACACTGCACTTTATAAATTGAATCTCACAAACTTTAAAGTACTACTCTATGCAGGCCAATCTAATTTAACGAGCGATTGTTAGAACCGCAATCCTTAAATATGTAACCACAAGAGCATTTGCAAACGATTCGAACTGACCTGCATTCACAAGAACCCTCAAATATTCGCAAATATAACAAACTCACAGTCTGATGGCGTTACATATTATTAATCACATTCGGAGCAGAGCAACTTTTCTGTCAAAGCACTTTTCATGAAACTCATTAAACTAAAATTCAACGCTAGATTATAGTGCGGATTTTGTTTAATTTGAAACTTTATCCTAGTTTCAGACTAAAGCCAAACTAAAGATAAATTATTCAACGATTTACATCATTTATTCAGTGGCTGGAGAAGATATGAGTTGTGGTAGTGATTAGGATTAGATAGTTTGTATAGACGGCTAAAATTCATACCCAAGCGCTTATAAAAATCTCAATGGGGCAGCAGCTGGATGCCCAATATCTAGTGTTGAGATTTTCTGCCATCCCAGATTATACCTGATGTAGTTATAAAGCCCGTAACGATGACCCCAAAAACAATATAGCCAGTTTTAACTTTGTTTACGGGTCGGTGTGTACTACTTAAGACTTTATTTAATACTTAGATACAAGGAAAGGGTCAGGCAGCGATACCTTCTACTCTTAAGATCGGCCGTATCAAAAAATATATCGCCTCCAGGAAGGGTCCAACTTTTTTCATGGGCAATCAAATAAAAGGTAGGAAAACAGCAGCAACAAAAAGTGGAAAAAAAATTGTTGCGCTAATGAAAGAGGAGAGCCAGGTGCGCCCAATTTAAATGATAAACAGTCGATTTATTTTGTTTATTTGCTCGGGAAGAAACTTTTTGCTTTAAATCATGAAATTTATCAACCCTAGAAAATGATACTTCACTTGAGACATGTGCAAAAATCGAAGGTAGAATTTCTATTGGAATTGATTGTGGCTCTTCAATTTAACGAATTTCAAGTTTGTGTAGCTTTAAGGAACGATAAACTTTCTTACACGAAATTCTCTATTCATTTTTCGAATTTAAAGTAAAGAACAGACTCACGTGTAAAAGATGTTATGTGCTAATATTGCATGAATTTAAATGTTTCATAAAAAAATGATTTGAAACGAAAAAAGGCAACATTAATAAATGTAGAAAACTTGAGACTATATTTTCCTTTTAACCGGGCCTTAAACATCCAGGAAAATGTTACCAGAAAATTTAGACATTTTGTGGAATGAGACATAGGGCATCCAGGCAGATGGCAGGAAGAAGAAACTTAAGTTAAATGATCCAAAAAAAGGGTAATTGGCCGTTACACTAGTCTTAGAGCTCCAAGTGAAAGATCCAAACCTTGGGAGAGAGCCCCTCCAAAAAACCCATCAACTAAGAGCATACCGTCATTAGGTTATATAATAAAAATGAGTGAAGAAACTGTCCGTTGTACTTTGTTTCTCTGGACTTTTTTTGTTCTTCGATCTAAACCTTAGCAACAGTCACATTTAAGCACCATTTTTTTTTTGGGACACAGCACTGATGGGAAATTCTGAGTAAATTATCGATAACCATTTGATTTTTTTATAGTTTCTTTATGTTTAAATAAAGACCAAATTTTATCTTTTCAAAAAAAGGGAAAATTGGATAATGAGCCGATTTTTAATTTGAACTTATTTGATGGCCGTTTTGGTAGAAATTGTTTTTCAGAAAGTTCCGGTTATCTGTTTGTTAAATGGACAGTTCCGTACTTTCAATTTGTCCTTCGAGCGCCTATAGTCGGTGGCTATTTATACTTATGTATATTATAGTGGAGATAAAAATTTATCTTATAGAAAATAATTTTATGGGTAGAAGTTAATGGTGGTTTAAGCATCATTTATTGCAGAACATAATATCAATAATAACTGTAATAAAAATAATAGCTTTTGCTTCTCAAGATATGCTCTGTAATAAGCTATGTACATACAATGTAACATTCATATAAGAACTGAGATAAACATAGCTTAATCCAGGCCTCCACTTTATTCTTTAATTTGACTTCTCGTAAAAGCCTTCTCTATTCTCTTTTGATCATACGCTTTTTTAATCTTTAAATATTGACATGCACATGATTACAACACTTTCGTGGTCATATCGATAGACCAGAGGTGGCCAACCCAAATAGTATCGCGGGCCACTTTGAAAATACAATTATGATTCCGCGGACCAGGGTGATTCAAATTTAATATAATATAATTTAGGGAGAAAGTTCCAAAATTGTGCTGCAAAGATAAAGAAAGAACGATGACGTTAACATGCGGAAACGCGGAATTATTAAATTATTAGTTCTAAGGATTTGCTAAAGCTGCACAAACTGGTTGAAGTGTGAAGGTTTTGCGTTCATGGAGAGATATCGTGAAACAGTCGCAGAAGCCGATACTCACGATACTCATTAATGGCTCGGTTACCGGTTGACCGAGTTTACAAACTACTAGCCGGCGAATTTAGAAGGCGGATTGTCAGATGACACTCACAACTTTCCACTTTCGTTTCCGTCATTTTGTAGTCAATGCAACCACGATACTCGCAGCTAGTTCACTAGAAACTTTGAAGACATCCGGCTAGTTTACCAGCTAATATAATAGGATCACACGCCAGAGAGTAGCGAGCAAAATCTTAGCTTTAGTAAAGGCTTTCAACTTTCTCGGAAGATTGTTAACAATTTACGAGTTAGCTAGTGAGCATGCATAATCGCACTAGGCTAGTTTATTAGCAGCAAAAATCATATGAGGGAGGGGGTAAATTGCAACGGTTTTGCCGCTAGGGCATTTTGTTTTTTTGTAACCCTATTAGATATTTTTATCAGTATGATAGCAGTCTGCCTCCAATCTAAAACGGTAAAAGTAAAAGTTAAACCCTACCAGCTTCCAGAGTTATTTGTTATCAAAGTCAAAATTTTGTTTTTTTAACAGAAATGTCAACTTCAACTACCCTTCTCTCAAAAAAAAAAAAAAAAACGTAGTTAACCAATATGTTTTGTTTCAAAATAATTGGAAACGGGGCATCTAGAAACAATCTCTCTCGCTGGAGAGTTATGCCTCCTGAAACGAGTTGGATCTCACCAACTAACCGATGACATGCGCTTGGTGGAGCGGGGAAGGGTTATTGCAGGCCCTCCTACAATATCAGGAATGTAAAGAAGAGAATCAGGAATGTAAAGAAGAAACAAGAAAGAAGGAAAATTTTGTAGGTGCAAAGTGAAAAAGCCGAAGAACCATAGGGCTTCTGGGATTCGAACCCGGGCCCTCTGGGATGGTAGCCAGACGCCTTACTCGCTAAGCTACCAAGGCCCCCTTCAACGAGGTCGGCATAATATTTGGTTCGCGCGATATCGTGCAGGCAGAAAAATCACGTACGTCTTTTAAGCAAAAACCGTTGGACTAATTTTATGATTTTTTTCCAGATTATAACTTCAGAAATTCGCTACGATCGGCAGCTCGGCGAAGTCGATATCAATGTTGGTTCTCGCGAGTGAGTGAGTGAGTTCAGGTTCAAAATTCAAGTCTTTTTAAATAAAAAAAATCTAAAATATAAAAATAACTAAGAAGTAAAAAATAATTTTGAATGTAAAATTTTTGTTGCTGGCTTTGTTGCCAGTAGAAACAACCTACCTTAGGAAATGTAAAAAAATATTGGATTCTTTAGGGGTGCTCCTTTGATTACGTGAGGCGATTTTGGAAAATTTTATGCTGCATGGTATACTATGTTTGGAAGTAACTTCAGCGCCAATTTCCAGCTGCGGAAATTAAAGGAAAGTTATACAGGAAAGTATATCCAATTTTATGACCGCAAATTGGTTGTCATTGGTTCTCATAGAATAAAGTTTTGTGCATCTGTCAGTGAAGAAAAAACTCCGCAGCACATACAAGAGACACACAATATGAAAAAGAGAAATGAAATCCACGAATTAATAGATGGTGGAAAAAATTGGGGAAACATGCAAAAATTCGTACATTTACGAAGCAATGTTAAATGATTGCAATGCTAAATACATATTTACAATAACTTACCTATTAACTCGGAAGTTAAAAAAAACCAAAAGAATCACATCACATCATTTGTTGCCTTCAGCATGGAACAAAACTTTTATTGATAAAAATAAAAAAAAGATTCTTAAAAACTCGAGACCAAGAAAGAGGCCCAATTTAAGTCAGGCAGTGTCTACAATGCGTATCGCGGGATCTTTAATCTTTAAATCTTAAAGTAATATCATAAAACTAGATTTCAAAGTATGCTCGGGGTAGTTTTTAAAGAAAAAAAGTCAGGGAATTATTTTCAAAGGTCACCTCTAAGCAACTCGTACAATTTTCTCTGTCATAGCAACATTGTCGGACTGTTTAACACTCTATGAACTCATAGAACAGTCTGGGTCATATTTTATCTCTTGAATAATATCTAACCAGTTTACTGCCCAGCCTTTTGTCTGCGAAGGAAGTATAATGATTTCCTTGATAGTAAGCCTTTCATCTTTTGCCCTTTTCTGCTCAGTATGCATAAACTCAGTGCTTAAGGAAAAATATGTATAAATATTCAGCCTTCTGGGAAATGAGGACTTTCATTACAAATAATAGCCTGGGGCATATTAACATTGTCCATATTCGATATAAATCAGAATTACATATTTCAAGTTTATTAGCGGATTTTTCTTGCATGTTTCCAAGTACACTTCATTTAATTTTTGTCCTGTACCATTTTTTCTAATTAGCCTTTCCTTTTGTTGTTAAGTTAAAAAGAATCTCTGTTGTGTCTTCTTTAGAAACATTACTTTCTTCATATTATTGCTACTTAAGAATAAAACCTTCCAAATTTGGTAAGATATTTAAAAATGACTAGAAATATTTCCAACTGGCCTTTCTTATTCGAGTTATATTAAATACATAGTTGATGCCTCAGAGGAGACAATTGTAAGAAAATGAGAGTGCGAACCTCGAGTTATTTGTGATAATGATAATAAGACCAGACATTGTGAGGGCGCAGTAAAAAGGATGACATAAGCTGGCTTAGTTACGGCACAATGAGCCGGCCCTAAGTTAAAAGAATAATCACTATTCAAAATTTTATCAAAAACATCAACATCAATCTAAATATTTTTTCGTAGGATGGGGGGATTGTAGGATGTTTTCGTGATGAATACTGATACAGAATTAAAATGGTCTGTATTCATTATAAATTAATTTGATTGGTTGATCAGGAACGTTCCACAAATCCACAAATATTCGAAAGTATCACCCTTCCTTGAAAATTATAATATCGTTGATTTTTAAGCATATTAAAATTTCTTCTGAATACTGATTATGCTTTTGGCACCCTTTATGGTCACCAAGATAATTCCCCCTTTTCTTCGTCCTACACAATTTTTTAAAACCATACAGGTGATTTCGTCCATATATGTAGCAGGAGCTTGTTCATCAATTCACTCATTGAACCACTGCAGAAATGTATCAGCTCAGGGTTCCAAAACAACGTTTTTCCCGCAACACAAGCCAATCGCACTCGGCTCAGTCTATAATCTCTATTTTCGTGGACACTTCGATCTAGGAATACAATATATACATACATACATCCCCGACTGTATTTAATCGAACCTATTCTTTTTCTATACTTCGAGAGCGCCATGACGGTAGTAGTAAGTACTATAGAAATTATAACGAAGTAGTTTGTACAAAAAAAAAAGACAGAAAAAGGCAATCATTTAGTGATCGATGTCAGAAGGGAATTGAAATAAAGTATAGTTTAAAAAAAAAAAACTAAAAATACGCTTTACTTTAAAATGAGCTAAATAGTAAAAAATAATTTTGAATGTAAAGTTTTTATTGCTCTAGCCAGTATGTGTGGAAACAACCTAACTTTCAATATGTAAAAAAGCGTGAGACTCGTTAGCTATATTCTTATATTATTAACACCGTTGCCCAAACTCTAAACCCCGCCCTCATAAAATTAAAAGATTTTGATTTATCCCAACTGAAAGCCCAACTGTCAAATCAGTTTGCCAACTGCCCCACACACGATGCGATTCATTGACAACACAACTCAGTTAGGACAACTAGTTGGCCTGTGGATGGGCCCCATTAGAAAAGGTGTGCTTGAGTCGTCCGTCGCGCGATATTTTTGTGTTTTCGAAGCGGGGCGGAATCAGAATCGATATCAGGGAATTTTCTTACTACGCAGTTTGCGGATTGAGTGTGGTGCGGCCGCGGCGTGTTTAGAATTTTTGCAAAAGCACAATTTTTTTATTTTGAACGATTTCGTTTCGTGTGTTTGTATTCTGTTACATTGTGGAAAAGGATAAGGTGGTTGAAGGGTATGTATTGAAGCGAGCCAGATATATATTGTTGTGTGCATTCCTTTCGACCCCCTCCAGGGGTTCTTTCCAATAAGAACAAGAAGGTGATTTCCAATAAGAACAAGAAACAAATAGACCCCAGGGATAAGACATATTCATGTCTACTGTGCCATCGAGAAGCCATGGCACTTCCCGTCTTTTTGTAGCCTTTTTTCGTTCTAATCGGCTAGACTACTAGCAAAAATTACTCAGAAAGATACGACACTGTAATCCTTTCTCTGCGAAGAAAAAGGAAAGTAAAAATCTATGATCAACTTCTCTATTCATATACGCGCTCCGGAATGGCGAGAGGGCGGAGCAACGACAAACTACACAAACACATGCAGAGCAGGAAGTACACGAAAATGGTACATGAATTCACACAAGCAAAATAAAAGTCCAGACGGCACAAAAAATTGCGGAGAAGAGAAATCAGTGCGTCTCTTTCGCACTTCGTGAAATAACATTTCTTTATTTACCCTTTCTTTCTTCGATTTTTGTTTTGTTTTTAAATTGAATTTTATCTCGCTTGCACCTTGTCGATTGATATATTCACTCGCAAGGGAGCTTATGGGAAATTTTGAGAGTGTCGTATCTTTGTGGGTAATCTTTGCTACTAGCTTCAAGTTCAATCCTAAATATCCAAGTACTGACGAACTCACTTCCATCGTAGAAATTAATTTCAGTTATAAGTCGTCTTCAGCCCCCGCACCTAACCTGGAACGTATACTCGACCCCGCTTCAAAACTCATTACAGCACTGTCGAGTGAGGACGGACCAGCTCCTGAAATCACTTGCCAACAAGCTTCATTGAGCGTAGGTCTCTTTCAAACACTGGACAACCTTCGTGGCCATGTCATTTTGCTCCTAGGCACTGGAACTACCATTAGCGCAATGAATTTAATATCATTAGGTGATCAAGCAAACTATTCCCAAACATTGCTTTAAACGTCAGCGATATTAGGACTTTCTCAGTCTCTACACTCGAACCACGAGAGTTGCAGAAAAATCTGAATCTTCGAGATTAAACCACCGTAAGATATGACCGGTTTCCGGTTTCCACATCCTCGGAGAAAAATTTCCTAATAGATAATAAAGGCCTTCTGCATTACGGCCAGCAAAATAATGAACTTATCCAATTCACTCGTCTTCTAGATCAGCCAATTCGAGGCCCGGGTAGAAAAATATTAGGATTGGACTTTCTAGTCAACATTGGAAGTTCATACGCGTTTATCAGAATTCAAAGTCTTCCACACGCTTTGGTTCGAAGTAATTTGGGGTAAACGATTGCATTCCGTCAACGATCAATGCAAGCAACGCGTCAATGCTGCAATCTCTGAAGAAAATTATAGATTATTTATCTGTCAATCATTTAGTCAGGTAATATTATAGAGGAAAGTAGGGTAAAGTGGGAGTTTTTTCGGCTTCATAATTTGAACAAAAGTTATTATTTCTGCATATTTCAAAATTTCATCATAAAGAGAATTCCATTAGCTTTCTTTTTCGACTTGTTGTAGTTTGAAACGACATATGCAAAATGGCCAAAAATTAAAATCGTGGGGTAAAATGGGGAAATGTTGAATAGGGGAAACCTATTCAAAAGTAGTACAAATGATGACGTAAAAAGCTCATATATCTTTATTTTAAGCTAAAAAGGTTTAAAGAATACATCTAGAAGAGTAAAATTAATTAATTTCGGTCAAAAATAAATCAATGGAAAAAATGATGGAAAAAATTGATGGATTTGATGATTATTCTTCATCGTTCTCCGAAGAAACTTCCAAGTCCGAGTCACCATCACGGCAAAAAAAGAAGCTTGTAGTAGAGCTGACGCATTTCAAGTGAAATAGTCGTTGACAGTCATGATTGTTGTATTTGATGGTATTGTTGTTGGTCATCCATTTGGACAATAGTTCTGAACAAATCATTCAAAAGTCTTGATCTTCATTCAAAAGTTTTGATCGTGAACACACCAGTTCTGGAAAAAAAACAGTTTTGATAATTGACGGTGTAGCAAGCATTTTTCGACTATTGCTGTCCAAGCATTTTTCGACTATTGCTGGCACATTGTTTAGATCAAATTCCTTTCCACCAACATTCTCTTTTTTGCGGCTGTACGGCTGTATTCTATGTGTAAAGTGAGATGGGAATGTCAGCATTTTTATGCCATGTTCTACAGCCAGCTCTACAGCTTTTATAAGTTTTTTTCATAAAATAGATGACAAGTCTTCTTCCAGACAAAAATTAAGGCGTTGTTTTGGCAAGACCCTTCTAAAAGCTCTTATTTTAAAAGAAAACTCCCTGTCACGGCGCTTAAAAATTATATCTGACATAGTAAAAAACATTTTTTCAATGAGAGGCTTATTTTTATGCATAGAGGACATCTTAAACTTCAGTTGTTTTCTTTTTGAACAAGGTGTTCTGAAATGCCAGTGATTGATCTTGATGCATTGATGCTGCGCATTCAAAATTCAGTCGGACAAATTTATTAACAAAAATTGCCAGCCAGACAAGTTTTAATAGACAGAAGAAATCTTAAACTATATTTAAAACAAAAATCAGGTGGTGTTATGAAGTGCATTTTTATAAAAAAAAAGAATTTATGACATAAGGTCTGTCAGAAGCTAATTAACAAAAATTGTCAGACAGACAAATTTTTTCAAAAATGGTTCATTATTTACTACAAAATGTATAAATTTCAGACAGGTGTTTTGGAAAATAAAATCATTGTTTTTTAACAAAATTCAAAAATTCATAAAAAATAGCAATTATCAAATTTTTACTAGTCTGGCGGTCGTTACATGGTTTTCAGCCAATCTCACTTTATTGTTTTGAGGTGTTCGATGGGGTACCTTTTTTGTCATGAGAGCTTAGACTATTGCTTTTGAAAAAAAAAAAAAAAAACGACTAACTTACCGTTTTTGAGCCTATTTTGTTTTGCAAGTTAGCAAAGTTAACTAATTTTTCTTCGCTCACCTCACTTTCAACAATACTCTCGTCAAATGCAGCAACAGTACGATACAAATTGAATTTTGGCATTTGGTTATGCTTTGAAACAGAAAGGAGCGACTTCTTGTCAATTTTGATGGCTTTCAACATTTCCAATACCCCATCGGCATTTGAAGCTGTATATTTTTTTTTTTTCACGTAGTTTTTCGACATGATGACTAAAAATAACAAAAAAACATACATTTCCCATTTTACCCCGACACCACATGTTTCAAAAATGTAAGCGTCACAATTCCTTATTCTATGAACTACACGGAATCTTTATGCATCATTCAAATTAAGACTTCAAAGAATATTTCGAGTGTAGTTACAGTTAGTTTATTTCAAACAACAATCAAAATATCGATGTCTTAAAATTTGAAAATGAAATTTCGAAATCACGCAAAATCTTCTAGAAAGCATAAAAATACGTCTTCAAGCGTCGGTATAACATAGAACTGCTTGGAGATTGGCGTACAAACATATGACAGAAGCGCATGACAACTATACTTTGATAGTTTGTCTGTAAAATAACATTTCCCACTTTACTACATAATTAAGCCCCACGACCTTAAAGGTCCCCACTATTTAGTATTGTTGTTGTTTCTGAAAATTTAATCTTACTTATTGCTTTTGGGCGGTCAGTAAGATTTCTCTCACATTATACACCGGAAATTAGTCGAGGCTCTGTTCCCTCCAATTCCAATTCCAATTACAGCGAACCCTCGCCTCTTCCAAAACAATCGACATTCCCGCTTTGTGGCATTTGATATAGTAATTAAACCTAATTCAATTAATCAATTTTGACAAATTGCAAGTAATCTATTATTAATTCGCTTTTTTCCATCTTGCAGGGATTTGCGGAAACATGTGAAACGGAACGCACGAAGAAATGTCATTAAAACGAGATGTTTTTGCCTGAAAATTGTGAGCGTGTTGGAAAGTTTCAGAAATGGGGAATCTTTTGCTTTTGCTGATTTTATTTGTGATAACAAGCAACAATGAAATGCCGGGGACTTGTGTGTCTGCTGACAAGCTTGTGACACAGGAAATCACTGTGATGCCCCAAATTTCATCACCTACACCAACAGAATATAAATCTGCTCATGTGCAATCAATAGCGGCATCAGAAGTAAAATCAACTCCGACTTATGTTGACGAAGATTTCCTGTCGGAGGTTACAGACCCTGGCACAACTTCATACTATCAATTCGGGCCCATAGAGGAGCAAAAAGAGGAATATCAAGCGAAAGTTACTAATGTCTATTCGCCCACGAGTAGCACTACATACTACGTTGAGGAGATGACACAAACTTCTGACAGTTTTTCGGAGCCAACTAATGAGCGGAGCAGCTCAGATAATTGGACTGACGACATCATAACTATAAGTGACATTTTGGAAATTACGTCTACAAAGTTTGAAGACAGCCAAGATAACGTGAGTATCAGTAATGACCTGTTGGGGGATGTCCCCGAACGGATAAACAGCACCGTGAAAAGCCTCATCGAAATCAGGATTAATACGACTTTGTGGCCAGTAAAACACGCATCAGTAGTAGAAGGTGATGTTATCCTGGGTGGATTAATGATGGTGCACTCCCGCGAGGACAGTATAACATGCGGACCAATTATGCCGCAGGGTGGTATACAAGCCTTAGAAGCTATGCTGTACACGTTGGACCGCATCAACGATATTCAGCTACTTCCTAACATCACCCTTGGGGCCCACATCCTTGATGACTGTGATAAAGACACGTACGGGTTGGAGATGGCGGTGGACTTTATAAAAGGTAAGTGCTCTCAGCATGAAGTTATTGTTGATGTACTAGAAACACATTGTCGGATTATGCTTTTGGGCAAAAAAGAGGAAAATGCTCAAGCAATAATGTTTGCCATCAAAAGTTTTCGAGGACACTCAATATGAATTAGTGAATTGGCATTTATATTGTTTGGGGAAATTTTTTGCTGGCATTGAAGGGAGCATCATTTTGGGTCAAATTTGTACATGAATGGGTTTATTGAACTTGAATATTTTAGGATATGGATGTTCATTTCTAGTGTGAGACCATAACAACATGGAGCCTTAAATTTTTGAACATTTCGATCTTTTGGCGTGACGTACAGAAACCTTAACCGAAGTTTGCATATATTTGGTTACGAGTCTAATTTGGTTGCACTAGATATCTTCAATGCTTTGCTAATCATGGTATAGAAACAGCACTTTTAATGGGCATTAAACATTGAGAATTAAGCGCTTAAGAAATAGATAGAAATATTGATGTAAAATATAATTAAGTTCTAAAAGAAGTTTCGAGAATACTAAACTAAGCGAATTTTGATGAGAGGATATATTTTAGCTACATTTTCTTAGAATATCTTGTGCACAAATACCCATTAAGAGGGTCTGTCTGCCCAGGTCATTACTCTTACGCCTCCGTCTGTCTCAATCAAGAATGACAATGAAATTAGTCTTGCTTGCAGTCGCAAGAATCGGGTCGCTCTTAAAACTAGAGGACAAAATTACTGCATTCTCTTGAGCTGCAGGCCGCAAATGATCCATTTCGGCTTCATTTCGTGCAAATTAGCCCAACTTCTACCACCTAAGAGAATTCTATAGTACATACTACCTTATGTACTGTGTTGTCAACAGATTTTTTCCCAGGGGCGTCCATGAATATTTCTCTTTTAAAAAACTTTTGAAGGAGCATAAAAAGGCGTGCTCCTCTGAAACGACATGCAATGTAAAAAAGAATATGGAACTGGTATGGGAACGGGAACGCTGTAAGCTTTTTAAGGGGTGCTCAAACATGGCTATTGGGGGACTCCATTTTCCGCTGGATATGAACAAAGCTGGTGCCATATCCAAGCTTAAATGAGTTGCATTCAGTGACAGATAATATAGAAGTGTGCGTTTAAATTTGACCTGACGGAATATTCTGTTAATAGATGTGCAAATGTCGGTCTACTTTGAACTTTTTCTGCATTGCCGCATACGATATAGCACATGCAAGCATTTTTTTTTATGTGGTACAGTCAAGCTTAGGAATTACTCTTTGTACTACTAGTTTGTCATGTCGTTCGAGTCATGGCCAGTCTCTAGTAGTAAGCTTGCTTTGAAGGATAGAGGAGAAGGGATAGGTTAGGGGTCTGGAGGGTGCGTGAGTAGATGTCTATGAACCTTGCGTTTGAACTCTGAGATGTTATATGAGCTCGGAAACACCGACTGCGGAAGAGAATTCCACAACCGAGTTGTTCTATTTATAAACGAACTACTAAAATGTAATGTGCGCGAAGGGGAGGGCTGAAGGGTGAAGAGGTGTGCCGAGTTGGCTAGTCTTGTGTTGCGGGAAAAAAATTGCCGTGTAGGCAGGAGGTTTCTAATTTCGGTGGAACACTCACTATGGTAATAGCGGTAAAATTTGCTAAGTGCTGCAACATTCCTACGGTGGCTTAAAGAGTCGATGGAGGAGCAAAGGGTGCTATCGCCAATGAGTTTGATGGTGCGATTTTGCACCTTGTCGAGCCAAGCCAAGGTGGTTTTTGGGGCTCCCGCCCAAATATAGGAGTTGTATTCAAGGCGGGGCCGAATGTAGGACTTGTAAATTGTATCCAGAGCAGATGACTGGAGGAGGAACTTGCATCTCTTGAGGAATCCCAGGCATTGGAAAGCTTGTTTGGCGATTTGGAATATGTGATTGTTCCATCGCAGATCTGATGATAAGGTTACGCCTAGGATGTTAAGAGATGCGTCAGCCATTACATTCTTTTTGTCCACTGAGATAGAGGGACGGGTGGTGCAGGTTTTTGTAGAGATAAGACAGTACTTTGTTTTGGATGCGTTGAATTCGACACGATTCTTGCGGCCCCAAGCAAGAATGAGTTCAATGTCCTCGTTAATAGAATTGGACATGAGTTCACGGTCGACGGGACAAGGTCTGGCACGCGCTTGTCTTGTATTATCAAAGGTGTGGGAGTAACGCAGAGTACCGTCATCGGCGAAACTGTGATGTGGGTTGGAGGGGATTGAGAGCAGGTCATTAATAAATATGAGAAAGAGGGTAGGTGAGAGAATAGAGGGGGACGCCGGCCGAGATGGAATGAGGTTTGGATTCGACGCCATCCAATACTACCTTGATTGAACGGCCAGAAAGAAAGCTCTCAATCCAGTTCTTTAGAACTGAGTCGATACCAATAGCTTGGAGTTTAGACAACAGAGCGAGATGTCATACTCTGTCGAAAGCCTTGGAAATATGTATCTAGAGCAACAAGACCAGACTCACCGAAGCGTTGGATGTTTTGGTTGAGGGCCTCAGTCAGACACACAAGAAGGTCGCCAGTAGATCTTTTCGGTCTAAAGCCGTACTGCCTGTCGTGTAGAATTTGGTTGGATTCCAGATATTTCATCAGCCTTTTGTTGATTATTGTCTCCATGATTTTGGAGAGAACAGGAGTAATTGCTTTTGGGCGGTAGTTTAAAGGGTCGCTGGCTTCACCTTTTTTGGGAATGGGCTGAACATGAGCTAGTTTCCAAGAGTTTGGATAAACTCCGGAGAAGTAGGACAGGGCGAAAAGTTTGCGCAGAGGTTTAGCCAGGGGTGAGGCACATTTATTGAGTACCATAGGGGGGATATTGTCGGGGCCAGTGGATTTGTTGACGTCGAGCACTTTGAGACACTTGTACACCTCGCGAGTCCTGAAGAAAATTCCGTCCATTGAATGGGCGTTGCGTTCAAGAACGGGGGGAAGCGTATCAGTTTGAGGCAAGGAAGAATTAGAGGCGAACAGAGATGCCAATAAGTCGGCCTTGGATTTGCTTTCTGTTGTCACCTTTCCTCCATAAATAAATGGAGGGGTTGTGGAAGACGTAAAATTCTTCTTGATGGAAGTTACCAAGGACCAGAAGTTTTTGCTGCCTACGCGTGTGTTGAGGATCTTGTTTCTCAACTTGTCATCGAATGACGCTTTGACCTTCCTGATGATGGAGTTGCAGGAGTTCCTTGATTTCATATACTCACGACGAAGTGACTCGCCTGGGGAACGTTTGTACGCTCTATATGCGGCTTCATTGCGTTCATACACTCACCATTGAACCATCTATTTGGCCTAGGCTTTATAGATTTGGTGGAATGGGGAATGAACAAACACATTCCTGCCCGTATTATTTTAGTAATACAGAGCGCAGCATAGTTCGCACTGGCACCTCGGAAACACAAATTCCAGTCGGTGGCTTGGAAAAAACGAATAAGTCCCAACCAGTTGGCTTTCCCATAGTGCCAGACAGTTCTTTTGGGGACTGTGTTGGTTGGGGTGGAGGATGGATATGGGAAATTAGCCCTGACTAGTCCGAGTTGCCAAGAGGTGAGCTAACCTCGACGGAGTATCGAGATGGATGTGTGGTAAGAAATAGGTCAAGCAGGTGAGCTCCGTGACCTTCAACATCCGGAACTCGTGTCGGATAATTCACGATTTGGTGCAAATTGTTTAAATCTGCAAAGATCTCGGCGTCTTTGCCAGAAACACTGGTGCCATTTGAGTAATTAGGACTTCTGTAGAGAAAACAGAAGAATATGATGTGGCTACGAAGAATTATTTTAGCCCATATGTAATTGAATTCAGAAGATGTACTATTGTACACCTTCTGGAGAGCCACGTCATTCCTAACATACATGGCGACACCCCTATGGTTGGAGAAATTGTGCACTAAGCTATACCCAGTCACCTGAAATCGATCGAAATCAGTATCGGTGACTTGAGTTTCACTTAGTGCGAGAATGGCCGGGGCGTGGATGTGTAGGTGGCACATCACATAGGAGAAGTTCGCAAGGAGACCCCTAATATTGCAAAAAACAATAGAGAAATCTCTGTTTTTGTTTTGGGGCATCTCCTGCGCAAGGTCCATGACCTCATGTGAAGCTGACTCCACATACTGTGTTGTGTTGGCATACACAACAAAAACAAGCACTTGTTACTTAGATTTTTGGGTTAGATGTGAAAGCCGGGAAAGAACGCAACCAGGTAACTATGTGTTAGTGGAAACTCGCTGTATATCATTAAACCACTGAATGCAACGCAGGTACACTTGTATGTATGTATGTCACCACCTTAACTTCTTCTTAACTCCGGAAATTACAGGCGCTCAGAATACAAAGGTATGTAGTTGGCTGTTTTTCCAAATCCTTAAGCCAGTGTCAACTAAGTAATATATGTCTAGTGCTGGAATCGTAGCATAGCACAAGAATTTATTTCCTTTAGTTAAGTTCTGCTACAGATGCTGGATGCTTGTGTCGTGGCGACGAAGATGTCGCAGACAAAAAGAAGCTGAAAGAGAGTTCGATTTAGTTATAGCCTTGTTCGTTCACGCTAATCTCCGAAACTGCCCAACCGATTTAAATGAAATTTTGGAAAATGTGTACAGTTGGCTCCAGATTCGGTTCAGATAAGTGGAGCTGTGGACTAGATCCAGGAGATCTGGAGATTAATCGCATTCGAGCCTAAATGAAAATGAAGTTTCTGTAGCAACAAAGTTTATCTATTGTATATTTTCGGTTGTTTTGCGGTACTTGGCATCGCACATTGATTCTTTGAAGCAAGGGTGGTCAATGGCCCTTTGCGGTAAATTCTGTGGCCCGCGTGATTCAATAAGATTTAACAAAATATTTTGTACTAGAAGGTTCCAGCATGTGACAAAGAGAAAATAAACCGCTATGAGAAATAAGCTGTGGCGCAAAACAGAGTCCCTTCGAGGGCAACTTTTTCCGGAGGGATTAAAAGCAGGGCTATGTGTGTTATGTATGAGCAATGATTAAACTTCATAGCCTGCAATATAGAATTAGCTCTTGGGCTGTACCGAGTGATCGGGTTGATGGGTAAAAAACCTTGAGAAATTGCATTTCTCTGTAACAATTCAAAATAAAGACCGCATGCCCATATGGAAAAAAATATGAGTGTGCTTAAGACCACACTTTAGAAGTAAAACTTTTGTGGCCAACGGCTAGTAATATGCAATAGATATAGTGGAAAGTCTGTCGGATCTATAGTACGCTTGAGAAAATTCAGGCCAACGACAGATGCAGGAAGAATAGTGACGAATCTACTGACGGACTTGATACAAATACTATTTGAAAATATTTATGAATTCCTATTTACATTAAAACCTAAATGTAACCGAGTAAAAATTAATTTTATTGGCTAATTTTCTTAAAAGCATACACGCGGTGCACCTAGTACGTATAGCATATAAGTGCGCATCCCACACGGGTATGCACGCTTCCGCCACAGGCATGGATACTACCGCCACAGGCACGAAAATCTAAACATTCGCCTCATGGAAGTAAGCTGGTGACATATGCAAGCGTACATGCATTGCATTCAGAGGTTCATAAAATTGCATGGTTTTTTCCGTCCCGGCTTTCACACATAGCCCGAAAATCTAAGTAACGAGTGCGTGCAAGGTGCATGTGTTTGTTGTGCAAACTTGTGTGTGCTATTTCGAATGCGGCATTACAGAAAAAGTTAAAAGTAGTCCGACCTTTGCGTGGCATGCATTCCATTCATAGAACATTCCGTAAGGTCGCATTTGAATACACACACTTCTATATTATTTATCAACGAATTGAACGCATGTACGCTCGGATATGTCACCAGCTGTATGCATGCTCCGCTCCCGCTACATTCATGATCATTAATAATTGCATCCGCATCGGCATAGACTATTCTAAACCCAGGTATTGTTTTACCAAGCAGTCCGCCAACCACATACAATGAAGCTTTACCTACGCGAGCCGCTTTACCTACGCGAACGGGAGCCAGTCTACTTGAGTATGGTATTGGCACTCTTTATGGCCACCTAGCCAATTATCTGATTACTTCGTCCCATACAATCTTTTAGGGAGCCAATTAATTTTCAAATCAACCACTTTTGAATATAAATGTTACAAAAAATGTATTTTATTGGATTGTTTTTGATTATAATTAAAATTATCGCGAAAACACTTAAAAAGGGAAATTTTTAAGCATATTTAAAGGTGACATCCATATTTTAAGACTGTGGGACCCTGTGGTGGCAGCATGTAAGTTGTTTCAATCGACCTCTTCATATAAAAAATTTTGTAACACTTGATTTTCGTAATCAGCGACCCAAAAACATATCAGGAACGATTTTCACAACAGTGTAATGTTTTGACATAAACGATTCGTCCATTTGTGCAAGTTAAAAAAATTGTAATTTAAAACGGGAAAGGTCCAGCACATCTCACCAAAGGGGAAGTGGGTGCCAATTTTAAACAACAGCACCTCACACATTTAATTCACCACTCCCTTTTGGTATTCTAAGCACCCAAACCACCCCGAAAATTCTTCTCGTATATGCCGCTTCCAACATGTCAGTCAACTCCAAAGTGTCCGCGGCATAAGCCCAGCCAGTGACCAAACCACAAGAAAAATCTGAAATAATTCACCTCTACAGAATGGTGAATTTGTATTCCTATAATGAGATAAAGCAAAGGCTGGGCGACAACGTAGCTAATGGGCCGTCTACACTATGCGGACTTGAATCCCACGCGCTTTTCGCTATACGGCCTCAGCCAAAAGCGCGCATGAGCTTTAAATCGTGAGCAAATTGAGAAAACAAATCAATTTCCATATGAAAGGCCGTACGCGTTTCTGAAAAGCCCGTATTGTGTAGACGTAAAATGTACATTTTTAAGCACAGCCTTTTGTCCGTGCCGTTTGGTCGTGCTGCCTTTGCCATTAAAAATATCACACAAAAAGCCATTAAACTCTATATGAAAAAAAGAGGCAAAAGCGCGTATGACCTAAGACCGCGTAGTGTGGACGCACCATAACATGCCAGAAAATCTATGCAGTAAGGCAGAGTGTATTTTAACTGTTGCACACACAGCCCCGAGTGTAATCGCCTCTTGTACTCCGTCCGCTCCTTTTCCCATCGTTATACGAAAGTTCTGACGATTTTTCATGTGTGAGAGCGTTACGCGAATGAAATTGATTCACTCTCATGTACATTTTTTTAAGCAAACGTCCCTAAAGAAGTTTTACTTCAAAAATATATCTCGGTTTGCACCTCGAGATATATCCTATATAGGCAAGATGAAAACTATATATCAAAAATATATGTGTGATATAATTGATGGATATATTTTTACCGCTTATATTCCATATGTATCTAGGAATATGCGAAAAATATATCTCAATATATATTCTATATCTGAGATATATCTGAGATATAAAAAAGGCCAAAAGTTAGATATCCAAGCTATATTTTGGTTACTTTTTAGGATATATTTTTGGCTATATTTTTTTCCATGTGAGTGCGCACCCATGCCACAAGACAAGGCGAAAAAGTTCAGGCCATAACCTGCCGGCGACCTGCGTGTAAATGGGGACTTAAGATATGGCTAAATCCTACACAAAACTTTTTTTCGCGGTAATGGTAATGGTACTTTTCAACATAAGGTAGCAGGCGAATTCACTAGCTGTAATAAACTACGCTTGTGTCATCGTATTCACTAGCTAACTAGAAGATTGTAAAAAATCTGCTGAGAAAGTTGAAAGCCTACTACTCTCTGGCGTGTGGGCTTGTTAGCTAGTAAACTGTAGCTTTGTTCATTAGTTTTCAGGACTGGACAGATCAGAACAGAATAGAAGAGAATTGGACAACAAGCAATTAAACGTCAAACCTTTTAGAACAACTTTGAATAGAAAATGTTCTGACAATTTCCGTTGTCAAAATTTCATATACACATTTGTCACAACTAGAAAAAAACAACAAAAGAGTCCCTAAAAAAATCGAGAACAAAAAAGTGAAGTTTCGGACTATTTAGAACAGCTTAATGAACACCAGACTAGAACAATTTCGGACTAAAAATAACAAGTTTGATAACTAATGAACGCCAAAACGTGTACTTTTCTATCCTAGAATGTTTTAAATCGTTCTAGGACTGACTAATGAACAAAGCATGTGTCGCCGTGTGTCATTATAGTTGCTACTGAACTTGCTGCGAGTATCACATTTTTTGGTTTCATTGACCACAGATTGACGGAATTAGTCGGCGTTAGCTAGTTAGCTACTGAGCGAATGGAAATTTTTGAGTGTCATCGTCACGCGCAAGCTGGCTTGCCGGCTTCTAAACTCGCCGGCTAGAAGCTTGTAAACTCGATCAATATATTCGAGCCCTAAGTGATTATCGTGAGCAAAGGCGACTGTTTTACGATATCCTACAAGAGGGCAAACTGGTTTCAGACACATCCAAAAGCCGTATCGACCATCAGAACGTCCGCATCACTTTATGATTGAAGGGTCTTGGTCCCATTGTGCTCAAGCTTCACCTTAAGCATGCTGATGAGCCTGCTTTTGTTGAACTTGTTCGACAGAAAATCTTGTTTGACGTTTATCTCTGTGTCTTCGGTGAAATGGATTTCAACAGACTTGTTGAGTCGATAGCGCCTTTGATACTCTGCTACTTTCATGCTTGAGGTTGATGGGGAATAGCCGTCAAAGACTACAATACATACATATCTTTCCGTAGTAGTTTTTCGGGATAAAGTGGATGTAGCACCTCTTTGCCAAATTATCTTATGGAGGAGGAGCCCTCCGTCATAGACGATGAGCGACACATACATACTTGGTCGTAGTGTTGAATGGTTTGTACAGCTCTGACTTAATCGATTTCCTCATTGCATTGCGTATTCCATATACAATTATAAATTTTTTTCTGGTTTTTGCCTGTTTTATTACTTCGGAATAGCAAGAATGCGTCCACAGGAATCTTTTTGCCGTTGATTTTGATCGATGAGCTCACTGTCGAAAGGGGAAGAGCTTGATCTTTTCGAGCCAATTTGATGTTAGAAAATACCGAATTGATCATTTTAGCCATTGCTTGCTTACCAACTGATCGTTGTATCTCCAACAATTCCTGTCGCGATAGATATGATGTCACCGGTCTCTAGGAAGAGAGGACAGATTTATTAGTCGACAGTTGTCGCAAAACTTCAGATTTCACGCTCAACACTAAAATTTCTTTAACATTTGAAGGAAAATAGATAAAATAGTAAAGTATTATAATTAACGAAGGAATTTTAATGCTTACACAACCCTTTTGCCGTGTTATTTTTTGGAGTCTGGGCTAGGCTAACACTAAACCACAGAACATCGCCAAAATTCAAACAAACTAAGCTTTTTTTTATTGTGCCGGGAGCCATTTTTAAGTTCATTAAAATCAATTTAATTAATTAATTAAGTGTGACGTGAAGTGCAAAAGAATTAAAATAACTAAACAGCTGCTGTGATTTTAGTGTATAGTAAAGGTGTCATCAACGCAACAGTGGATGTAACAGAGACAGACGGACAGTAAATGTAAATTTCTTTCCCCTTTCCCACACTCATTCCAGGCATTGCCGGCGTCAGAGCCGGTGTCGGTCAGCTGACGGGATTCTCCTTGTTTTAGGAGGCATAACACTCCAGCAAGGCGCATCCCGTTAACCCCGACGGTGATGACAATGGCACTGCCGGTTGCGACTGGGGCTTGCAACCTTGTGTACGCAAAGCTACGATACAATAATTTTTGTATCGACTTTACCAACATCCGAGGGTTAAAAACGAATTTCTATTCCGTGTTGTGCCATCTCAACACTTATTCTCCCCCAATCTTCGCACTAAGTGAAACCCAGATTTTACCTAACGATTGCTTAGATTGTTATCAGGTTTCCGGGTACACTTTAGTGCATAATCTCTCCCCACATAGGGAAATTGCCATTTATATTAGGAAAGACGTTGCCTTCCAGAAGGCGCACAGCAGTACATCAACTGATTTTAACCATCTCGGTATTATAATTTCACTTCGTAACCACGTCATTTACTTCTGTTTTCTATACAGGAGTCCTAATATTAGTAATGAAGCCCCCTTATTAGCATTCGACGCTATCTCCGAACGTATCTCCGAATTTTTATCTTCCCATCCGGAGTGCTAAATCATTGTTGCCGGTGATTTCAACCTTCACAACGTAAATTGGCTGAATTACTCGAATGGCACCAGTGTTTCTGGCAAGGATGCCGAGCTCTTTGCTGAGACCAATAACCTGCACTAAATAGTGAAACCGCGTCTTCCTGACACTGCGGGACAAGGGGCACACCTTCTTGACCTTTTGCTTACCTCCTCTCTCACAGATTTCCTGGCTACCTCCTTGTTTGCCTAACGGAGCAAATCTGGTCTGGTTGCTCTGGATATCCCCAAGGCTTTTGACAGAGTATGGCATCCCGCTCTGTTGGCTAACCTCCAAGCTATTAGTATTGACTCTGTTCTGAAGAACTGGATTGAGAGCTTCCTTTCAGGCCGTTCAATCAAGGTAGTATGGGATGGCGTCGAATCCGACCCCCACCACATCTCCGCAGGTGTTCCCCAGAGCTCAATTTTATCACCAGCTGTCTTCCTAGTTTTTATAAATGACCTGCTCTCAGTCCCCTCCAACTCACTCCACAGCTTTGCTGATGACGGTACTCTACTTTACTCCTATGGTTTTGATAATGTAACACAAGCGCGTGCCAGACCTTGTCTACATCATCGTCAACTGTTGTCCAATTCAATCAACAGGGACATCGAACGAATTCTTGATTGGGGCCACAAGAACCGTGTCGAATTTAATGCATTAAAAACCAAGTACTGTCTCATCTCCAATAAAACTTGCACCGAACCGCTTTCTATTTCAGTAGACAACAAGACCGTAACGGCAGAACCCTCTCTAAACATCCTAGGCGTAACATTAGCTGAAGATCTGCGCTGGAATAACCACATATTCCAAAGTGCTAAACAAGCATCCCAGTGTCTAGGATTCCTCAAAAGGTGCAAATTTCTCCTTCAGCCGTCTGCCAGGGCTATAATTTACAGGTCCTACATTCGTCCCCGTCTTGAATACAACGCGTATATCTGGGCTGGGGCCCCAAGTACCATCTTAGCTTGGCTGGACAAGGTGCAAAACCACTCCATCAAACTTATTGGTGACAGCACCATTTGCTCTTCAATTGACTCATTAAGCCACCGTAGGAATGTAGCAGCTCTGGCAAAATTTTATCGCTTTTTTCATAATGACTCCGCTGAAATAAGTAACCTCATGCCTACACGGCAACTTTTTTCCTGCAACACAAGACTTGCCCGCTCGGCTCACCCCCACAGTTTACAGCCCTTATCTTCGCGCACACTCCGATCTAGAAATTCGTTTATAACAAGAACAACTCGTCTGTGGAACAACCTTCCAAAGACAGTATTCCCAAACTCATACAACATCCAAGAGTTCAAACGCAAGGTTCATCGCCAATTTCTGCAACACCCCCTTGACTCCCCCTAACCTGTTATGTCCATTTATCTATCTTTCAAGCTAAGCTTACTACTGGACATTGCACCATGACTTAAACGATTTGACGTACTAGTAGTACAAAGGGTGACACCTGAACTTAGACTATCACATAAAAAAAATTAATGGTCTTGGATGTGAAGTATCACGTGACGTCGTCTATTAAATTGAACGTGACAACGTCTGTTATTACGTTTTGTATTATTTTCTCAATTAATAAATTATGTATTTCGAAGCAAATTTTTTTTTTGTGTGCGGGACATTTTCACACGCGCGTCCTATCTTAAACCGATTTAATAGACGTTGTCACGTCAAAAATCAGCTTTCTATTCTGAACTATGAACGAGGTACTAACCTTTACACCGAAATCACAGCACATACAGAAAATCCATATTATCTTAAGAAAGGCGACATCCCAAAATACTAGTCTGAAATCCACTTAATGAACTTTTGGTTTAATAAAAGGAAAATGACAATGTCATATTTTGTTTGAAAATTGTTCGTGCTTATGGGTGTTTCCCACCAAAGTGGTAAAATCGCTGTCCTTGGCAAATATTACGTAAACTATGGTGAGAAATATTTATATTTCTGCAAATTTCAATTTATAACTATCTAAACTATAGTATACAATATAGGAAATATCTCACTTAAAAACCTATATGGTTTCAATAACGTATTTTTTAGGTCTAAAAACAGTCCCCTAGCCGGTCCCCAAACCAAAATATTTTCTATTGAGTTCATTAATTGAACTAATATTTTAAAAACAATTAACTTATATAACACAATCTAATCAATATGAAATGATATGCTATTAGACTCTAATATCAATTTATTTAAACTATTTTTTGATTAGTTTAATTTAACCTAAAGTTGGTCCCCGAATTTCATGAACAGTCCCCTGCCAAAGTTTCGAGTTACGCATCAGGACATCTACAGTAAAGACAGACTTGTTAATGGGCGTAACGAAACGTGAACGACATGAAATTAGCTTTGTTACCCCCAAAAGTAGCTATACCTCATTTTGTTTAGTGTTACAAGAGTTAGAGGGGCACATGCGCGTATCGGTACGCAACATTCGACAGTCCTCTGCTAAGTGTTATTTTTCTTTTTTTAAAGTGTTCCAGTTTTCTCTATTGTGCATAGTTTTAAATAAGATGGCTTATATTGTTTCTATATAACAAAATAAAGTCATAATGAAGGAATTTTATGGTACCGTATCAATTACACAAATTAAACAGTCCCCTGCCAACAGTCCCCGTCAACAGTCCCCCGCTACATACAGAAACAGGAGACTGTTTCATTTATTAGGGCACTGTTATTGTACTTTTGCCTTTGTTTTAGGTCTATAACCATCTTTTAATCATGGCGCGAGAAAGAAGAAAGTGTCTAAGGAAGAAATAAAAGTTCACAAGTTTACTTGGAACTACACAGAGAACTTGGAACTACCAAAGAAGACTGTTTTATTTTTATATATATGCGTCATGAGGAATGTTTTTAAAGTATATATACTACTAATAAATGCTCATTTCACTTATATATACAGTCCTCTGACATATGCAACAGTCCTCTGACATATGAATTTTTTAAATTTACTCAATAAGTCCTAAAATAAAACAAATATATTTGGGTCCCTTACTGTTTATTATCCACCAGATAGATATCTATTTAATTGTATATTTTTTTTTCATATTCACGTAAAAAAGTTACTGGGACAGATTTCTTGCAAAAATTTACCAGTTTACAGAGAAACACCCTTATAAAGAAATGATTTTATAAATGCTATAATAGATTAACTCTATAGAATTATACTCAACCGTCAGATCACAGATGATGGATGTTTCGCTTGTGTGTATTAAGCTACGTACATACGTGCAATTCCAATGAAAACCTTATCTACAATAGCAGCATATTCTACAATTCACCAAAATCAAACGGCGTTTTTGTGTCATACCTATTGATGAAATATTGATTCATTTCTACTCGCAAGACTCGTTGTTGTTACTTGGTGAACAAAGATCAATTTAATTTATTGGAAAGGTTTCGTCTTTTTGAGATATTTTGTTAAATTTTATTGACGAACTAAAGAAATTGTTTTTATTGAGGCGAAAGATTTCCCCTCTTCCAATACAACGGATTAATTCACCTGTTGCACAAACGATAAAAAATTGCTTCCACCAACGATTTGAATTTTCCATATTCTCCGATTCTTAGCGAAGGATACTTTTTTTTTTCAAAACTATCCTAGGTTGTAAAAACAGTATTGCGTTGGAATGATATGAGAGAATGGTACGCGAGAGCTGAGGATGAGTAGCTCGATTCTCTGAAATTCAATCGCCATGTCCCATGTCGAAAGAACGTTGGAGCGCTTTTGGAGTTTCAACAATATTCTGTTTTCCGATGAAGCCTATTTTCACTTGAAGCCTTTTAAATGGGCACCTCCATAAACAAAATTTCCGTCACAATCCACGTTCAAAACATCAAAAACTTCTGCATTCGACGAAAGTTACAATTTGGGCAGCCAGTGCATAGGCTGCATTCGAAAATTCAGCCGGCTGCGCAGAATTGGCAGTATCGTAGCAATGGCTGCAGGATATACAGTGAGCGTCAATATAAAGTTAACACAAACAATTTTGAAAAGTTTCTTTCAATAGCATCTAGATAAGTGATTGAAGTTTGTTATTTTTGGATTATTTCGAAACACCTTTATGAACGCTATTCAAAAAATAAAATTTATTCACTTCAACAATAATATTAACAAATTCATAGCAAAAAAGAAAAACGAAACTTCTCAAAATTGTTTGTGTTAACTTTATATTGATGCTCACTGTATATGCCTGGCTGCAGCCGTTTTGATTTTTTGAATGATGTGCTTCCATTTCTGCGCAGTTGGCTGAATTTTCGAATGCAGCCATAGGATCATCGGTCCTTATTTCTTTGAGAATTAGCTAAAGCGAATCTGGGACTGTAAATTCCAACCATATTATAAGTTTTTTCTTTCCGCAACTGAGCGAATTTGAAACCTACAATCGTGTTACATGGTTTCAACAAGACGGCGTGACATGCCATACATCTAATGACTCATTTGCAGTCGTATAATCGAGATGTTTGAGAGGAAGCCCATATCGCGTTGAGGTGATGTTTCATGGCCGCCCAGAAGTCCAGATCTATGTAGTACCACCCGACTTTTTTCTATGGGGATGCTTGAAGAGTCGAGTTTACTGCAATAATCCAACCACGATTGCCCAGTTGAAGAATATCCGAGAAGAAATGGCCTCACAAATGCCATCGAGTTTTTATCAATTTGAGGTCCAGATCTGCGGAGTGTTTATAGCGCGAGGTTATTTTGAGATAATGAGATTATTTTTAAAAAATAAATTTTCCAGATGTTTATTTTTATTTGAATATACATAGATTTGTTTGAGTACTATTTTTTGCTATTTTTTAATGAATTTTTCAAATCCACCAAACTTTCGGGCCCACCGGGCATGTTGTGGTATACATACGCTTCCTATTAAAGAATTGGGATCTAGTAATATTTTCACTGCAACCAAGGCGCCCTGTGATGAAATGAGTGACCTTCCAGAACTACCGTTGGAGTTAAACAGCCGCAATTTGGTGCTAAATGAGATCTACTGTGATATCCATACGCGTGACAGGCGTGCATATGCGCTTTATGGTTTATTTATTCTGGAATTGGTCTTCTTCTGCCCTGCCATTTTCGGTAATAAAGCTACCATGGTAGCAGAAATGCGGATTACCTTTCGAGGTTGTCATTAAATCATGATTTTTTTCAGAGTAGTGATCGAAAAGCAGGAAGTACATACATATGTACATGTAATGGAATCTTTTATAGATTTCATTGAAGCAACATATAAAAAGGCGGTGAGTACTACGACAACGCCACACCTATGGTTTCCGGCTTGGTTCCTGTTAGAATATATTCTAAGAAGGAGACGCCATTTGGTCAGATATGCTGTATGCTCCCTGAATTCTGGCATCTGGTCTCCCAAAGTTTCATTTTGATATTATATCGGTTCATCTCGATGAGGAATTCATTCGGCCATTCATCAGGAACCAGGGTTCTTACATTCCAAGTTGCCTTAGTGCGAAAGTCAAGGTCATCCATCTGATTTAGCGGCAGTGTTTGCCGATTCGTAGTTTTTGTGGGAGTTCGTTACTAAAACTCTGTTTTAGAGCACACAAGACTTCCTCTTCCCGAAAATGTACCTAAACGAGTACCACGGGAAATGGGTGTAGAGCTTGCTAACAGAGCTGCTAGGTGTTCATGTGCAGTAACTATGTATTCACGGGTTTTGATTGGCACGTCAAATCGAGTGCCACCAACTTCCGAGGCCTTCGTTAGCGTGTTTTAGAATGTTTTACTATCCTTAAAATTGCAAAAAGCAGAATTTGGATCAAAATCTCACCCGAGAGCACCTCTAAAAGTTATTCAAAATATCAAGTGCTCACTTTTCATCGACACCATATAAAGAACTATTAACATATTTATAATATTTTGTTAATTAAATGTAATGGAAGTAATCACTAAGTTATTCGATACCTTTATATCCATTTTCCATTCTCGTCTGACACCAACCTAAGGCGACAACGATTACCACTGTGATTACTTACCATTACTTTTGTAGTTTCAGTGTATCAATATTAATTAGCTTTGATCTATTCCTTTAAGAATTTTCTTCGCATTTTATAAATTGTTATTTGAATGGGCACGTTGGATATACCCATATAAAGCCCGCCCACACATCTCAGACTTAACCTATCTAATCCAAATTCATTCCGTGCCATTAATGTTCATTTACTGCACTCCTTATATCCAAAGTACTTCCAATTAATAAGTAAATACTAGCATCAATTTCCTCGCCCGTATACAGTTCCTAGGCAAGTACTGCCATATAAGTTTATGTAAATGCCTTTCCTCCTTTTGAGATGGCTTTTACGATTTCAGTTTAGCACATAGCACCTTGTATGAAAAATGTACCCCACAAACTTCTTGCCATATACTTTCATCTCCCAAAATGAAGGTAAATATCGCGACTGGCAGTGAAACAAAAGTTAAACGAAGCCCGTTTTTTGCTAAGTTAAATGTAACTTGAAAAATTGTTCGGCATTTTCACTTAGAATTCGGCGTTAAGTTTTTTCGTTAAAAAACATTTGCCAAAAAACCTCATAAAATGCTATATTTTACGTAAATTCACAACTTGTGCGCCGTATAATATAATGGCGAGCCCATTTCATCCACACATTTCATGATTCAAAGGAGTAATCTACATACATGTCGGATAGGCTTTGTGTGTTTCCTATCCCCAATGGGGGTGCCTTTTAGTGAGATTTATGTATTTACCATGGTTCTAACCTACTAAATTGTTTTATTTATCGCCCTAACTAGGGACTAATAAAACTAAGCACTGCCGAAGAAACATTTCCTAATTATTTATGCTGCGAGAATCTTGGTTTCAATAAATTAAACCAAATTTTTCATTGGCTGTGGGATAAGGATTTTTCTCCTTTTTGGTACATACACATCAAAAAGGGGTGAAGGGTTTGGAATAAAATTAGTGACATAAATTCGAAATTTGTAACATAATGTTTGTGGGGCAAAAACAAAGTTAGCTTTCGAAAGTCGGATAAATTGTGTTTAATGTGATCTAAAAGTGTCTGGTGCCGGATTATTTTTGGAAGTTTCTTTAGATTTTAGTGGTTTTTGTTAAAATATGATCAACAATTTGGCGCAAAACAGCGTGCTGTTGATATTAAAACATACACGGCAAATTATTGACAATCGGCAGAGAAATGACGACCCAAGAAATAAATAATTTCAAAGCAACTTATTGCCAAGAATTATCGAAAATTGAAAAATCAACCGATGCTGGGCACAAATTTGCTAGCATCATGTAAACAACTCCAGCCAGAATAGCAAGTCAGGATAGGGCACGTGATAACTGGTTTGCTATCCTAGCTTTAAAAAACTAGCATCGTGTATTCCGAGCATTATTACTTTATTAAGTTCACCTCACTATAACAAAAAGTCTAGAGATGTAGCAAACTATTATACAAAGCATAAAAAAGAAAATGGATCTCATTCTTTTTAGAGTGGGTACCAAATTACAATTCCGAATTTGTTACTTTTACCACGGACACTACAAAATTGCAAAGTGTGCGAAAATACAATTCACGCATTTCATTTGACAGTTGTTATTTATATTTGAAATATGAATGACAACGAAAATTTTCAATTTATAAAGTTTTTAATAGATTTTTTTAAAGTAGCCCAGGGGTACAATAATGCCGTTAGAAGTTTGAGGTGATAGTTTTTCTTTTTGGCTTGCATCTGCTACATCCTACCGTGTTACAGAATCCGTTTTCAACGTATCATGATATACGTTGAGAACAATTGTGCACCGAAAATTACGAGAATTTGGGATATTGTTCTCTAAGTGCATTAAATATCCTGATAGAGATGAATATGTATTAATTGGAAGTGGATTCAACCAACGCGCCAGAAGTTCAATATTTCACAACACATTAGGTGCAATAGAGCGTATTCATGTAAGAATTAAATGTCCTACACATTTACATGACCAGTTCATCAACAGGAAGTTCTACTATACTATACAAGTGCAAGCCGTTTGTGATCATTTTGGGGAAATTTTTAAGTGTTTAATTGGTTATCCAGGTTCGGTACATGATCAGTGAGTATTGTGGAATAGCCCATTATACAAAAAGGCTATATTCCCACCAACCAACTATTACCTTGGAAGGCCTGGAAAATGTATAAAAACATTTATGGATATACAGGGTGGGCCAGAAAGGAGTACGATTTTAAAACCACTCTTGCGTTTGAATCTTTAGAGAGGGGACTGCGCGGGTGGTGGGGTTAAGTAGCTCTGTTCTCGGAAATTTAGTTGCGATGTATCACTTCACCGGAGCGCAACGTGCATTCTGCGTTAAACATTATTATAAAAATCACGATTCGTTCGCTATTGTTCGGCGTTTATTTCGACGTGAGTTTGAATTACATGACCTAAATCAGTGTCCGAAGGAAAGCGTGATTCGATCGTGGGTCAGAAAATTCGAAGCTACTGGTTCGACTCTCAAACAGAAGCCTGCGGGACGCCCAAGGTCAACAAGTACGGAAGACACAATTGAAAAAGTTAGAGCTTCAGTTCAACGTAATCCTGTTCTATCGTTCCAGAACATCTTTACGTCGCATTTTGTTGAAAGATCTGAAATTGCACCCGTATAAAATTCAAATTAGGAGGAATTACAGCCAAATGATCCAATTTTACGGAGAGCTTTTGTTGCAACGATGCTGGAACGCTTTCGGAGTTTCAACAATATTCTGTTCTCCGACGAAGCCCATTTTCACATAAATGGGCATGTGAATAAACAGAATTGCCGTTACTGGGCTGCAGAGAACCCTCGTGCAAAACATCAAAAGCTTCTACATTCGCCGAAAGTAACCGTTTGGGCGGCCATGTCAGCGCACGGAATTATCGGACCCCACCTCTTCGAAAATCAACAAGGCCAATCTGTCCCTGTAAATTCTGACCGATACATAGCCATGTTAAGGGATTTTTTCTTTCCACAACTGCAACAATTTGAAGCCTATAATCGTGCGACATGGTTTCAACAAGATGGCGCGACATGCCACACAGCTAATGCCTCTTTGGCGGTCGTAAACGAGATGTTTGCTGAGAAACTGATATCGCGCCGAGGTGACATTGAATGGCCTCCTAGAAGTCGGGATCTTACACCACGGGACTTTTTTTTGTGGGGATACCTAAAAAGTAGAGTCTACTCCAATAACCCAGCCACAATTGAAGACCAATATCCGGAAAGAAATGGCAGATATTCCCCGTGCAATGTGCCAGCGAGTTTTTAACAATTTGAGGTTCAGATTCGAAGAATGTTTGCAGCGCGATGGTGCACATCTGGATGATGCTATTTTTAAGAAATGAATTTCCCAGATCTAAATTTTTGTAAAAATAAAATTTTGTATGTGAATTGTACTTAGTTTTTTTTAGTGATTTTTTCAAATTCGCAATTCTTTCTGGCCCTCCCTGTATAACAATAAAATTACGTTGTTATACCGGTCATGGGCAAATTGGTCACCCATCCTCTGTAATCATTAAATACGGAAGATGAATATTGTGGCGCCCAGCTGCCCACTCGTGCATTTTCTCAAAATATGGCCAATTTTCAGGCGTCAATTCCGCCTCGCTCGTTCCTGTCCCTTTAGGGGATCTATAAGTTTCTAAAAATATAATATAAAAATATAATGCATTCGGAAAGTAAAACGAAGCACAGATTTTTAAAAAACGACATATGTTTCAACTAGTGATGAGCAAAAATGGTCTTGGCCTTGCAGTCTTGCTAAATGCGCAAGAACAAGAACAAGACTTAGTTATGCTTGCAAGAACAAGACAGACTGAACAAGAACAAGCCAAGAACAAGCCAAGAACAAGACTAGATTAGTTTTGTCTTGTTGTTGCGTTTGCTCATCACTAGTTTCAACAAAAAATGCACTGGCTTATTGGACGTGCTTCCAACAGAAGCACAAAAGAGCCGCTTTTATGCCATTTATGCCAAAGGAATCTTTTCATAAGAACATGTTGCCCCAGAGAGAAAATCAATAACTTTTAGAGTCATTTCATCAATGAACTGGGATGGACGTCAATGCAAAACAGCATTGAAAAAATTCGAAGTATACGATAATATAAAATGTCATAAATCTGGTAAATACTCTTAATTTTTCCCAAATGTGGTTCCGTAAAATTAAAAAAAAAAAATTATAAAAACTTTAAGCTATAGCAGTAGGAATTCAACTCTAAAAAAGTGTTTTCACAACTGGAAAAGAGAACCGAGCCAATTGCGTTTCCTTCTGCATTACTATTAATCACTTTCCAACCGTTACAAATAAGCTTAATTGAACCGCTTCAAGGCGCAATGTTAGAAAAGAAATATGCGATAAGGCTAAGAGAAGCACTTCTCTGCTTCAAAGGAACCGATTCAGTACCTTTTCTGAATTGCTTCATTTCCCGTTGGGTAGTAAAACCACAGTAATGGACACGTATGGCGCAGAGACTAAAGGCTTGCTTCTTTTTGTACTCTCGTCAAGAGCAGACAGACTGTACGTTTAGACTAGGTGTGTTTCAACGATTACGGTTCGAATCTAGTGCGTGGTATAAAGTTTTCACATAAGACGTGTTAACTAGATTTTTAATTTAAAAGAAAATAACTTTTGGGAAACAAAAAAGCGCCCTGATATGCATCCTAAACTCTAAAGGAAAGCTTTGGGCATCCAACAAAATCGATAAACTATCGAAACCATGGCTGAATAAAAATATTGATTCGCTTCGTAATGAATTAAGCATTCAGTAGGTGAGCGCCGACCGCTAGTCTTGAAATCTCGTATGTAACGTATCTGCATAAGTATGCGCTGTAGGTCTTTGCTAAAGCCGGGCGTTTACTTAGGAAGTGAACTAGTATTTTCCTCTCGTTCGTCCATCGAACGTGTTTTGGCCTCCTCTAGGGCATTCATCTAAGTTTTAAGTCCTCTTACAATGTTTTCTCCGTCACAGATTCGATCTGTCTTGTCTCTTCCTAGGTCCGCCTAGTGGCATAACAACAAAACAAGAGAATAAAAAGTAATAAAATCTGTTACTAAAAAAGCACTGGATTATCTTATCTATGATATAGTACAGTCAAATTAAGCCGAAAAAAGCGAAATAGCGGAAATGGTCGGGTACAGGCTGAAAATTGGCACAGAGCTTCCTTTTAGGGTTCTTAATAAGGGGTTATAAAGTCTACCGATTTTCTACCCCGGGAACCTTTCTTTTTAGGGGGTTTTAGGGTCAAAATATCTGTTTTTTGCAAATGCATCTGAAACCGTAAGTCCTATCATAAAAAAATGTTCACAAAGTTTGTAGCTCATACGATTTTCTACAAAAAATGTTATTATACATTTTCCCGTACGTATTGCCATACATGAGATATCACCGTTTTAAAGATTTAAAATATTCATTTGAACTCATTCACGACTTGTATAGGTTTTCCGACGTTCAAGTTGGACTACTTTTCTAATTTTTTCAGGGGTCATACCTGGATGTATTTGGAGGAAAAATGTGTTCTAGATAGGGGGCTAACCACTAAGATACAGGGTGTTCGCGAAAAAACAATGTCTTTTTTTGTCATTTATTTAGAGTTGAATAACTCCTAGACCAATTATCGTAAACCAATATACTTAGACTCATCTTTTAGGTCAAAGTGTATTCTTTTATTTGATATAAAGATCAGGAACTTGAGTTGCTCCGTTTAGAAGATATGTAGGTTCAATGCATGAGCGAAATGTTTAAAAGCCTAATGATATTTTTTTATTCAATTTAAAGTACAATCGACCTTAATAGTCACAGCAAACAATATTAAAATTAATATCCTGTGGATGTACTGGAGATTGTTCAAGTGCGAGATGTACTTGCAACAAAGCGGGCATTAAATGCTCAATTTTATGCAAAAAATGCTCCAACGGAACAGATTGCCAAAATTGTGAAACTTTGAATGTATCTGATATTGATTTCCAAAGCCAAGATTTTGATTTAACAGCAGAAATTGAAATATATCCACAAAGTTCTAGAAAAAATGAATGTGAATCTATCGATGTGAGTAACAAATTTCAAAAATTATTTATATTCCAATTATTTAAATATAAAATGTTCATTTTCAGGACATTTAAATCACGCTACGCATAATTTGCAGAAAATTATATATTTTGATTGGCAAGATTGTGAACATTTTTTTATGATAGGACTTACGGTTTCAGATGCATTTGCAAAAAACAGATATTTTGACCCTAAAACCCCCTAAAAAGAAAGGTTCCCGGGGTAGAAAATCGGTAGACTTTATAACCCCTTATTAAGAACCCTAAAAGGAAGCTCCGTGCCAATTTTCAGCCTGTACCCAATCATTTCCGCTATTTTTACTATTTTTCCTGTACTAATATAGAAATCCTAGTTGGATTTAATAATTAAAATATTCAAGCATATAATCTATTTGATAATTTAATCTTAAAATAGCATAGTAAACAAGAAAACATTTGCGTGGCTACTGGTTAAGCAGAACACATTCATCGTTTTGTTTATAGATGTTGTGAATATCCTTAAAAATAATTGTTTGGCACAAGTTAACCTCAGTCAAATGTTACAATATTACCTAAAGAAACGGAAGGATTATTGCCCTAACATATTAGAAAGATTTGTTCTCAACACATGTCATTTATATTTGTAAGAAGCGTAGGTCTTGCCAAGAACACGTTGTGAATGACGTTCTATCAGCTCTTTTTGATCTCATTCCCTTAAGGCACACATCTGATTTAGAAAGCTTCAAATAATAATTTCAAGGAGCATCCATACCCTTGGATGGCACGAGGCAATAAATTAATTTCAAATTTAGATACTTCAACACCGCAAAAGTTTCTACCCTACGGGAATATTTTTAATAAAATTTTAATGAAATTCCTCTCAGTTCTCCAAGTTTAAAGATTATTATAAAAAAGCAGAAAGAATCATGTCTTTTCACCACTTTTTATTCTCCATCGGATATACATAGGTACTTTCACTTTTTTCTTGTGCATTATATTTTGTTGTTGTGTTGAATCTGAAAAAAAGGAAATTTCATTCATAACAATGAAAAATTGGGAAAAATGTAACCAAAAGGCACAACTTTTGCACAACTCACGAGTGCGGGTGGAGTCATGACAAAAGAATGTTCGGGCCTGACCCAAATACGCGGTATTTTTTGAATTGGAAGGAATTATTGTAGCCTCGGCGTATCCGTAATGGCTTTCTTAAATTCTTAATTTTCTAAGACCCACATTAACTGTGGGAGAAAAATTACAGGAAGAACTTTCAATTTTCTTTATTTGCGGCTACCACGGAGATAAGCTAATGATGTGGCTACCTTAAGTACATCAAATGGAGAGAGCATTCAGCTTATTCATTGTATTATTATTTTTTTATTCAAAATGAATCTGATGAAAATTATAGAAATTATATACGATACTTATATCTATATAAAAGCCTAATGTTGTAGGATACATCAATTCCCACGATCTTGAACCTATTCAAAATTATTAAAAAAATGGAAGAACTTTTTACGTTTGAAATATTATATACTTTATGTAAGCCTCTGAGAGCATTTGAAATGTAATTTTAATTGCTTACAACTGATATGTATTACTTGGTTCTCCGTTTGGCTTCGTATTTTTTTATATTGTTGCGGTTGTAAGAAAAAATAAACTAGTTGGGATGTGGGTTTGACCCCTTTGATCCACACGATAAAATTCCCAGTATGATGAACGATGAGAGAATAAGCTGACTTCTTACAAAATAGTTATACGTTTAGCACTAGTGGGAAATTGACTAGTATCAGAACTGGTGACAAAGCAATCTTGAGAGACCTAGTTCAAATAACTATAATAGTGGTAAGTCCATCCATTTCCATCGTACTTCGTTCGCTACACTTAAGCGGGTGTTCGAATTTGTAGGTATTAAGCGTGTTGAAACGAGACTGATAAACTGGGAACTGAATGATTTAATTTGGAAATTCCAAAGCTTTCCGGAGATATTAGCAAAATTAATCAATGTAAAGTACTTGTTAGACTTCACCAAAAAAAAAAATTTCGGTAACTACTGTAAATAAATTCCTGAAACTGTTTCACGAGTAGAAAACAATTCCAAGTCAAAAATTGCTAATCCAAGGTTTGAACTATTCGTGATGTTTGTAAAAGGTAACGAAATTGTTGTAAAAATTTTATAGGTTGCGGTTTTTGACAAGTGAGGTTTTGTTGGAAGGCTATCGCTGTGCAGAACCCAAAAAATATCCCTTCTAGTCCCATTCCATCGAGTTTATTAGATACTAGCAAAAACCCGCGTGCGTCGCAACACCTTTTAATAAAACAAAATTATGTGTGCATAGTCCGGAATAAGAAAAGGGTATAATGAAACAAAGAACAACTCTGCAAGACATGATTTTGGATATATAAAAAACTTTAGAGTTGACTATAAAAATATGTTACCTACAACTTTTTAACTTCCCAGTATAGGATGTTATTGTAATCGGTCCGAAAATCGAAATCGAAAATTTCAACGTATTTTCATCTTTCAAGGTCCCTGGAGCATTTTAAGCAAAAAATTGGGAGGAAGTATGTGTGTGTGTGTGTATGTGCATACGGATGTGGTCATTTTTTCCTGCACGATATCGCGCGAACCAAAACTGATATCGACTTCGTTGAGGTGTCGTTCGAAGCGTATCAACCGAAATATGATCTGAAAAGATTTTCATGAAATTCGGTCCAGCCGTTTTTTTGTTTAAGCGACGTAAGTGATTTTTGTACCTGCACGATATCGCCCGAACCACGAAAGATATTGACTAACTTGAGGTGCCGTTTGAAGCGTATTAGCGATAATATAATCTGAAAAGATTTTTATAATGTTCGGTCCAGCGGTTTTTTGGTTTAAATGACTTAAGTGATTTTTGTACCTGCACGATATCCCGCGAACCAAAAAAGATATCGACTTAGTTGACGTGCCGTTCGAAGAGTATTAACCAAAATATGATCTGAAAAGATTTTCATAAAATTCGGTCGAGCCGTTTTTTTGTTTAAGCGGCGCGGCGTAAGTGATTTTTGTACCTGCACGATATGGCCCGAACCACAAAAGATATTGACTTACTTGAGGTGCCGTTCGAAGCGTATTAGCGACAATATAATCTGATTTTGACGTTCTCAGATAATTGGCACCCTGAACTTGCCCCATGACGAACATGGCTTGAGACGAAGATTGCCAACATTTTAAGACGATACTACTGATTTGATCCTAAAAAGGACAGTTGCTGCTTCCCGTTTTCGTGTTTCGTCGTTTCCGGTCATACCGCCCGCACCGGTTAAAAACCCACTGTAACGCTTGTTTATAAACGATGTTAGGTATTTCACTTGTAAGTATTACAATCTTTGTGGCATTACTGAGATGAGTCAATATCATCGACCGGACAGCCGGAAACATTTGCCCGGAATCTATGCCAATAAAAGAGTTACTCCCCAAAATAATTGGTTTTTACATGTAAGATGTATCGCGGTGCTCTGTTAATAGATACTTTATTCGCCATAGTACACTCATCGCATTCCCAGACAGTCATCATGCAGTCTTGTAAAACTTTAGATTTTTTCCACGCAGGTTTTTAGATTTGTTCTACGCAGGATTTTCCATATGATCTTCTTCGATCGGTATTTTAAGCATAGAATGAGCTGTTCTTTCCGATGTGAGTAAAGTTTCCAAAATCTCTGCTACTGTCCTGATCTCATATTGGCCAAATAGCCTACCTTTCGAAATATTAAAAAGCGTGGAACTTTACCTATGTTCTTATTTTATTATTATTGAACTTTTCGCTAGCGCCCCATATATTATATACTGGCTTGAGCAAAGAAGCTTTCATTCAACATAATTTTTTACATTTTAGTTCATTTTTAAACAAAAGCATATTTTTAAGTTTTTTAAACTATATTTTTAGTTTTCTACCTTTTAGTTTATTATATGTCTTCTGTTATTTTGTGGTGACCGATATTTAAAATTAGGTCACCCAGCTTACTGTACTCTACTCATCATACACCACTTTTATTTGGTATCCATACCGAGAGCATTGTAAAAAATTGTAGTCCGCCATTTTGAATTTGGAATTATGCCACCCAGCTAATAGTATTCTATTTGTCATATCCTTTCATTTGATACCCATGTCGGCGGTCAGCGAGCACAATTGCGAAATTCGGCCGCCATCTTGAAACGGCCATCTTGGTTTTTTTTATAAAATGGTCAGATTGCATTGTCACTTGAACTGTGCATGTGTGCAAAATTTGAAGCTGATCGGTTATATAGAAGTGGGTCAAAAACAATTTCAAGATTTGTCTACATACATAAATCCATACATACATACAGGTAGAGCTAATATATAGTAAATATAAATAGCCTAGAACATGCCCGCCAAAAAACTGAATCTTCCAGTGAAAGTCCCATCCCAATCGGATTAGCCGTTTCCGAGATTAGCGCGAACAAACAGACAGACAGACACACAGACATACAGACAGACAAAAATTTTAAAAATGCGTGATTTCGTTTTAAAATCATGTAAATAACCATATTAAATTAAAAAACACAATTATTTTGAAATCACAGACAGACACTCCAATTATATTTATATAGATTAGCAAAACTTATCTATTTAAGGTTTTTCTGACACTTAGCCGAAGTTTTTCCATTTATACAAAAAAAGGCCCGACCGAATGTTATGAAATTTTTTTTTTCGGGGCATTTTTTCGATAATATTCTTCTCTTGGCACCTCAAATAAGTCTATATAGTTTTTGGTACGCGCGGTATTGTGCAGGTACAAAAATCACGTACATCGTTTAAAAAAAAAAAAAAACGGATGATCCGAATTTTATGAAAATCTTTTCAAATCATATTTTCGTTAATACGCTTCGAACGGCACCTCTCAACTAAGTTGATATCTTTTGTGGTTCGAACGATATCGTGCACTTATGTCGCTTAAACCAAAAAACGGCTCGACTAAATTATATAAAAATCTTTTGGTTCGCGCGATATCGTGCAGGAAAAAATTACCACATACGTACGCACACACACATACTTCTCCTCAAATTTTTGCTTAAAATGCTCTTGGGACCTTGAAAAATGAAAATACGTTGAAAATTTCGATTTCGATTTTCGGACTGATTACAATAACTTCCCTATGCTGGGAAGTTTTCTGTTGGGGAAAGAATTTTTAAAATCGGTTCGGTAGTTTTTGAGTGTATCCGGAACAAACAAACAATCAAATCTTTTCTCTTTGATAGTATAGATTATGTACTATGTGCTATGTATTATGCACTAGGTATTATATATTATGTTCTAATACTATGTACTATGCAATATCAAGTATGTACTTTTCACTATGTACTATGTATTTATTGAAAAATGATGGGGTAGATCTCAAGATGGGGCGGAAGTTGGTCTGTACATCTCACTCAAGGGGAGGTGGGTGCCAATTTAAAACAAACGCACTCACGTATACAATTGACCGCTCCCTTTGATATTCTAATTATCCTGCCACAAGAAAAATTTGAAATAATTCACCTCTTATAATGAATTTCTATCCGTAGAATAAAAAAAAAGTAAAGTCTGGGCGACAACGTACCAAACATATGCTAGAAAAATATGCAGTATGGCAGAATGTGTGTGAACTATTGCATACAACGACTCGAGTCTCTTCGCCTCTTGTGCCCCGTCCAATAGCGTAGCTAGGGAGTTTTCCTAGGGTGGCAGCAGGCCAGCTGATCTCTGAGTTGAATGTTTGACGATGTAGCTAAACTTAAAATAAATACTTGCGGACCTCACTGGGAGCGCCAATACTGCCAGAAGCAACTTGTTTACTTTAGGTCAGAAATACTTTCTAATATGTATATTAGACCGCCTATGGGTGGTTTATAAACCGTCGTTTTAAGTTGACAATTATGTTGTCTATTATCTGGTTATAAATATTTATCTTGCGGTAGTCCTCAGGTCAGGTTAGGTGTCAATCGAGAAATCCACAGTGTTGCTTTTGTCACGAGAAACAAAGCATTTTGTTGACGATACCGTTTCATACTCTGACAGGTTTTATGAAAATGTTCTTCAGCAAGCTGCTTAATACCTTTCCAAATATTAAATTGATGTATCAAAAGTATGGATTGTACTTGCTCTTTAATCACTAGTCTGAGACATGAGACAAAGCTGGTTTTGGTCTGAAAAAAAAAAAGTTAGTCTACTGTGTAATTAATTTTTTTTTTGAGGTACGACGAAGCTTAGGAGCCCTTCTTTGTACTACTAGTCCGTCATGTCGTTCAAGTGGTGTCCCAATGAATAGTAGTAAGCTTGAATTGAAGGATAGAGAGAGCGCTCTTGAGGGTACAATATACTGGGAGGAATGAATGTAATGATATGATAAACCAAAGTTTGTTTTGTCATAATCCTTAGTAATCCGAGTGCCTCTACAGGATCTTTATCATGATTTTCTAGGACTCATAACACTGGTCAGTACTGCTTTGCAGTTTTCGAATCTGCAACTCCATCTTATACTACTTAGACTTTCCATTTCGCGACTGGTATTTATTCCGAGGGATTTGTTGGTGGTAGCCCCATGTAATGTTAGGAATTAATAGCTTTAAACACTGTGGAGTTTTGTATTCTTCTTCTTCTTCTTTAAACTCCTTTAATCCCTCATGGGACATAGGGCGGAAACAGTTGCCCTCCAGCGGACTCTGTTTTGCGCGACAACTCTTAGCTCCGACCAGGATCTCCCAGTTGTTGCGGCTTCTTCTAGTAGGGTTCTCCTCCATGTTGTTCTAGGTCTTCCTACTCGCCGGGAACCTTGCGGATTCCAGTCAAGGGCCTGTTTGGCTAGATTTTCGTTTTCGCGTCGCAAGGTGTGGCCAACCCAATTCCATTTCCTTCGCCTGATTTGGTCGTCTATCCTTTCTTGGCCGGCACGGCGCCATAGTTCTTCGTTTGAAATTCTATCCTGCCAGCGGATTTTTAGGATACGACGAAGGCATCTGTTGATGAAGACTTGTAGGCGCCCTGTGATGGTTGATGTGCCGCAACCATACAAAAGAACTGCCATAACGTTGGAGTTGAACAGCCGCAATTTGGTGTTAGTTGAGATCTCCGTTGATCTCCGGTGATATGCGGGACAGGCATGCATATGCGCCTCGTGCTTTTTTTATTCTGGAACTTACGTCTTCTTCTGCCCCACCATTTTCGGCAATAATGCTACCGAGGTAACAGAATTTATTTACCAGTTCCACGTCACGGTTATTGAGCGCTGTCCGTTCAATGGTGTTTGCATTTATCCGCATTTCTTTAGTTTTAGTCGGATTTAGCCTTAAGCCTGCTGGACTACTTTCTGTTGCCAAATTGTTTAACATGTTTTTGAGGTCCTGGTGTCTGTGGGCTAGCAAACAGATATCATCGGCGTAGTCGAGATCCTTAAGGCGGTCTAGCAAACCCCAATGTATGCTGCCTGTTCTACTATCTAGAGCACGGACAAGGACGTCATTTATTACTATAAGAAATAGTAATGGCGAAAGTAGGCATCCTTGTCGTATTCCTGAACTCACCTAAAAGCTGTCGGGAAATATTCCATTAGGGAGAGCTCTGCATTTGGAATTGTTATATAGGGCTTTTATCAATTCTATTATTTTATCAGGTAGTCCACGTCGCCGTAGCGCCTGCCATATAAAGCTCCTATTGACCGAGTCGAACAGCTTTCTCATAATCTACGAAAGCAAGGTAAAGAGGGGATCGGATTTTTGTATTATATTCTTTTTATTAAATAATATTCAAAAATATACATATGACTCTATTTCATAACAATTTTACACCTAACTCTTAAAAGGAAGTTTCAGTATAATGTCGGATTTCAGGGAATTCTAGAATTCAAGCATAAATTTTTAATTAGCATCATTTGATCAAAGTAATCTCCGAAAACATCATGCCCAGGTACAGCCATGTTTATGACCCAGATACGGAGAGTTCGATAAAGGTGTCGAAATAGACTTCAGTCGTACACTTAATGACTTCTCATGACTGCTGCAATTTACCCACAATACCATAGCCTTAGTAAATTCAATTTCGAAAATTCAAGCAGATAAGGGTTTTGGGGATGCAAGCCAAACTACTCTAGTTAAATTTAGTTATGGATATCTTCACTTAGCATAACCTGCAACCGGTATGCAAATTCAATAGTCGGATAGGATCTATTCATCATTATTACCGTAGGAATACATAATAAATCCCTTGTGAAAATGTTGTTTCATGTTTGCAAAGGGATAGCTACACAATGGCCATCAATTTATTTACTATAATCCAAAGTGAATCCATTATCAGAATTGGTTGCCGTTATCTAGATTTGTGTAAGGGCAAAAAAGGCAATTTCAACAGACTAGATTTTATCAGGCTGCTAATCTTAAGCCATTCTTATCTTTGTAGGCTCTTTTCATATATTTGCTGGTATAAAGGCAACTTTTAGGGAAAGAGTAAACGAGAAAAACATTATGAAAATCAATTTGCCAGCATAAAATATTTCACTTCTAAGTACACTTACTAAGTATCAATTTGTACAACATCTGCGAGCCTCATAACTATTTGGAAAAAAAAACATCGGTAGCAACAACAAAAGCAACAACAACAAATACCAACCAAAATTGAAAAGGACGAAAAAGTCAAGAAAGGAACCGAAACGTATAAAAACTGAGTTTTTTATTGAAAAAACACCTCGGAAAAAATACCTCATAAAAACGCCAAGGTGAATTGGGGTGTGTGCTATACTCGGTCGGATACTGCTATGCTAGTGCCACAACCAGTGAGTAATTGTGCCATACATTCTTTTATTTTACAGTTTCCGGAAACAAATGAGGTGGATTAGAGGGATGTGTTCGGCATAAATCTTGTGCCTAACGACAAAGCCCCAAGATAAATTCTTAATGGAAAAGTATAGCTGATATGGGAGCCACTATGTGCGTGCTATTCGGAACAAATACTAGGAATTGTGAAACCCACCATTTGCAGTACTTACATAACGCTATGAAAATGCAATCAAGGCTTATCTCTGATATGTGGCAATTTGTTAGACAAGAAGTTGTTCGTGTTACTTGTCTTGTGTGATGTTGTTTGGGGGCTGATTTGCTTGTTTTGAGGAGGCATCATGTAAATTACAATACTTAAAATCATAAAAAAGACTCAGTAAAAATCAGGCAAGACCGTTGTTAATTGTGCAGAACATGATTATGCTTATTACGCGGCGACTCCCACAACGCAGTCACTGTACAGGATGTGTGTATTCTATTCCATAAATCTGTGCACTTTTTTATGTCGCAGTTTTGCGCTCAGGAATCATCTTTTGTACTTACCAGTACGCCAAGTAGTAATTCACGTCATTGTACAATGTCTAGTTATAAGCTTCGTATGAGGGAAAGAATGGGTCCGTTGATATGAGAAGCGGGGGGTTGTTGAGGGATGAACCTTGAGTTTGAACTCTTGGATGTTGGATTCGGAAATGCTGCAGCGTAAGATTGTTCCACAGTCGAGTTGTTCTATTCAAACTAATTCCTTGTTATTTACGGGTTATGTATATTGTATGTAGAGACAATGAACGTGGGTTAGCTTAATTTAGTGTTTTGCGTGGAGGCAGGGGAACGTTTATTTCGGTGCTGAAATAATCGATAGTTTTATTTTCGTGTAGAAAACGGTGTCATCACCAATGGGTAGATGACCCTTCCCAGTAGGACTGGTAAGCTTACAGAAGTACTGAAATCAGCCCTTACGGGTAAGGGGTAGGCCTTACCACACCCCTTACATAAGTGCTTATTTTTCATGGTTGCACAAGAGCGACATCGAGCAAAGAAATCACCACCGCGCTCACATCAAAAATTGAGCGGAATCAATTCCGATAGGAATCAGCAATGTGAGCGGAATCAGTAAGAATCCAATTTGATTCCGCTCATAAATTGATTCCTATCATATTCTGATCGGAATCAACTCTTGATCGGAATCATTGATATGAGCGGAATCAAATTCGATCGGAAATTCATTTGATTATTCAAAAAGATTTTAATAGGGAATAGGACTCTTAATATGTATTAAGTTAAATAAAAACTTCGTTCATAAGTTCATATGTATATGCATAGTATATTTTGCTATGTACAAAATTTACTGTTCTAGGAATTATATTCTGCTTGCAGTTCTGGTAATTCTATGAAATTTGAAAACTACCCTTTTTGCTATTAACCAAGAAAATGAAAAAATATCGGCCGCTCGTCTTAACTCGGCAAGTGTTATTTACTTAATCTTTTATGTTCAGCATAATACATCTAAAATCTAAATTTACAATAAATTATCTGAACATACAACACACATTCAGTCGAAGGCATACAAGCTCAACGACTGATGTTCAGTGAGCGGCGCTCACATCAAAAACTGAGCGGAATCAAATCCGATAGGAATCAGCAATCTGAGCGGAATCAATATGTATCCAATTTGATTCCGCTCATAAAGTGATTCCTATCATATTCTGATCGGAATCAACTTCTGATCGGAATTAAATTTTGAGCGGAATCAGTGATGTGAGCGGAAATCACATATTTTGCAACCATGTTATTTTTACACAAGATGTCATAGGAGGTAAGGCCTTACTTTAGTACTTACCTTTGAGTACTTATAGAACTGCTCATCTGTAAGGGGTATAGTAAGGCAGCAAATGGAACATTGCAAAAAGAAATATTCATGGGCGCTTGTAGATATGTGATCCGGTATCGAAATGCTTTTATTTTGTTCATCTTTTAAAATGCCTTTTTTTTCCAAGCCCGAGAGTGGCTTTACCTAAGCAGTCCCCCAACTAAATTCTAACCACTTCTAAAGCTGCTTGCCCTCCGTATCGAATGAGAGCCGGGCTATTGAGTATTCTAATGTCGCATTTTATGTCGACGAATATAATTTTTCTATAAAATTTATGAAAACTCCAGGAAAGCTGCCTTGAGTCATCGGGCAGATTCTCACTTGCTTGGGTATAATTCTGGACTACACCTTACCATCTGCCTTCTCTTGTAATGGGTTAAATAAGGACTCATAGCACCAAGAAAATAATAGGTACCCCTTACCAGAGTAGTACTTATTTCAGTGCTCCATCGGTAAGGCCTTCCTAGAGTTCCTACTGGGTTGTTTGTGCTTTATTTAGACACGCTAGGTAGCTTTCGGTGCCGCGCCTCAAGTGTTGTATTCGTAGGAAGTCCGAATTTTGGGATTGGTATATTACATCTCTCGACTTCCCCAGTAGAAAATCGCGTCGAAAAGCCTTTTAATGCGCCTTTTTGGAAGCAGTAAAGTGCTTACGCTCCGTAAGAAGCTTCATGGTATTTTGCAATGTTAAATACCTTGCATGGCCGCAGAGCTCAACACTTTTATCATGAAACAATTGTAGAGATTTAGACGATGATTAGACTGTTCGTTCCTACGTACGTTCTAGAGATCAAAGTCTGGGATTTTGAAGATACCGGGATATCGGACCAAATAAATGAGTTCTTAATACCGGTATCTTAACTATCGAAAATTCAGGGCTTACGGTATTTTCGGAATTTTCTATTTCGAGTTTTAACAAAATAAAATCCGCGCTAGATTTAAAAATGGATCTGCATATATCTGATTACGAATTCGAGCGGCTGGCGGATCTCAGCAGGATCTTTTGAAATACTTAAAACCAGCTGTCGAAGAACTATGCAAAAGAAACGCTAACCCAATAGCTTCAGACGCCCGCCTGACATTTCAAAAATTTCGAAGCTATACAACATGAGTCAGTAGCTCGTGAGCTTTTAATGTCTTTGAAATGAGATTAGAAATTCAGGTTGTTGGATGCCTTGATGTTAAATAACCTGCATAATCCGAAAACATATTTTGAAAATATATTGGAGATGTTAACAAGAACAGAAACGATTCGGATTTAGAATCCACACGTAATGTTTCTATTCCACCAGACGAGAACACGAATGACGATCCCCCTTTGATGAAACAATTAGAATTGGCTTAATTTGATTAAAATGTTTCTCAAACTAGGGGTTGCGACCTCAAAGGGGTCGTCATTAGATATTAGGGGGCCGCAATCTGTAAAAAAATGTTTTAATAAACAATGTAATTTAAGTTATATATTCAAGTGTTACATATATAAAGAGTATTGGTACGATAACAAAGCGGCCGTTTGTTGATAGGTTTAGGTTAAATGTACCAAAAACAATATCGGTTACAACTAGTTGGGATGTGGGTTTTGACCCCTTCGGTCCACACGACTAACTTCCCAGTATGATGAACGAAGATGGAATAAACTGACTTCTGACAAAATAGTTATACGTTTAGCACTAGTGGAAAATTGGCTAGTATCAGAACTGATGACAAAGTAATCCCGAAAGAAGCTAGTTCAAATAACTATAATAGTATAAAATCCACAATATTTTTCTAGAGAATTTGTTTTTCCTGAACGTTGGCAAACAAACATGTCCTCCGCATTTCGTTCGCTGCACTAAAGCGGGTGTTCAAATTCGTATATTGAGCGTGCTGAAGCGCCGTTGAAAAACTGTGAAGCGAATAACTTCATTTGGAAATTTAATAGCTTTCCGGAGATATTAGCAAAACTATAAGTGTTAAGTACTTGTCAGACTTGACCAAAAAGAATAATTTTTGCGGTAACTACTGGCTTATCCCGGGATTAACCGCAATTTAAACTGTATCACGCGTAGAGAACAATTCCCCGTCAAAAAGTGCTAATCCAAGGTTTGAAAAAATCGCGCTGTTTTTAAAGGGTAACGAAATTTTTGCACGGTTTTGAAAGGTTGTCGGATTTTGACAAGTGATGTTTTGTCCGAAGGCTGTCGCTGTGCAGAGCCCAAAAAAGATCACTTCGTTTAGAACGGGACTCAATCCATCGAGTTTATTAGATATTAGCAAAACTTGTCAATTTAAGGTCTTTCTGACAATTAGCAGAAGTTTTCCTATTTAAACAAAAAAGGCCAGACCGAATATTATGAAATTTTTTTCAGAGCATTTCTTCGTTAATATTCTTTTTTCGGCACCTCAATGAAGTCGATATAGTTTTTAGTTCGATTGGTATCGTGCAGGTACAAAAATCATAAACAAAAAAAAACGGTTCGAACGAATTTTATGAAAATCTTTTCAGATCATATTTTGGTTAATACTCTTCGAACGGCACATCAATCGATATCTTTTATAGTTCGCGCGATATCGTGCAGGTACAAAAATCACTTACGCCGTTTAAACAAAAAAACGGCTCGACCGAATTTTATGAAAATATTTTCAGATCATCATTACAGACCACATACGTACGCATACACACACACTTGCACACACACATACTTGCTCCCAATTTTTTGCTTAAAATGCTCCTGGGACCTTGAAAGATGAAAATACGTCGAAATTTTCGATGTCGATTTTCGGACCGATTACAATAACTTCCTATACTGGGAAGTTAAAAATACAGCGTGATATACATATGTATGAAACTCTAACAAAAAAGTTTTAGCGGGCTCTACTGGTTAAACCGTACTGACTAAGTCGTTTAACTAAAATCTACATATCACTAGTCGGCCGCTTTGAAAACTTAGCAAAAACACTCTATATGGGTGATTGTCATGAAATGGGAGTAGTGGCTGGCTGGCCGTTGTTCTTCTCTTCACACGCAACGACAAATTGGTTGTCAAGTGGCACTAAGTAGTGAAAACGAATCGTCACAAGTTTCTTTATGAATGTTTATCCTCGCCGGACGTTTAGACTGTGAACAATTTATAAACAAGAGAGCAACCCTCAAGAAAATTATCGAAGAAAAAAAAACTGTCGCCTCTGTAATGTGTATTTTCGTTGTGATATGTGTTGCAAATCTCTTTTAACTCGGTTCGGAATATTTGTTTGCATTTGTAGAGCAAGCAAATTTTCGGAAAAATTGTTTGCTTTCATTGATCATGAATGCGACGGATTTTTCGATGAAATGTCGCTACCGTAATTGTCGCCTCCGAAGCCATATAATTTCGGCTTTTCGATATAAACTTCTCACTGTCTATACCTCGTGTGTATTTATGTGGAAATATACAGAAAGTACTTCAAAATAATGTTGAAAACACATGGGAATTTTTTTTTTCAGCACTTTTTTTTTGTTCACCAGCAAATCTCAAAAACTCCCATTTCATGACAATCACCCATATAACCATTTAATAATAATCGTATAGAATCCAAAAATTTAGCCCCGATTTTCCCGGTGAAGGTCAATCCCTGCAAATCCGTGACCTGACGGCGACTCCAGTGTAGCACCGGCACATCTGTAAAAAGTAATATTGGCACGAATTCGCACAAGTTTCGACACAGTGGTACACCGAAGTTCTCAGACCCCTTCAGCCTTCAGGTGTCCATAAAAACTGCAAAATTATGTTACAACAAATAAACAAACAAAATGAATGTACAGAGTCGGTGTGGATCACCTACTCGACTTTTTGAGTAAATCAATTAACGCGTTTTGGCTCATTCAAAGTTATTCGTATAATTTAGTTTCGTGGTCCACCAATCCTTTATATAAAGTTGTAAAGTCTTCTTCCACTTCCCGAAGAGTCCACATGAAATGAACCCCCTCTCTTTTTTAGCCTATTCCTCCTGGAGCAATATAATTGCAACAAGATAGTAAACGCAAATTTTTTTATATATTACAGTGAAGGAGTTGCAAGATTTTTTTACTTCATTTTTTGGGTTTTCAGTGGTCGCAGAACTAAAAAGGCTGAGCAACGATGCCTCTAACCACTAAACTTCACATGAAAAGTACTAAATTATTATCTTAAATTTACATACAGCTTCTTTAAATCTCGAAAACCCCGAAAATACCAAAATGCCGGTATTTATTTGAGGTTAGTACGTACCTCACGATCGTTTAGATGAACGGGGATGTGGAGATGATGCTTTATATACGTAGGAACGAACAGTCTAATGCCGTCTTACATCTATCAGCTGAGTTTGTGCGTTAATACCGTTGCTGTAGGAAGCAGAAGGACTGTATTACTGTTTTATATTTGCTCCGCAGTAAAGCATTTATATTTTTCCTACTGGGCTGCTCTAGGAGCCGCAGGTTAAAAAATTTTGCCCATTAAGATGTTTGAGAATTTGGAATAGGTAGCATTCCACCTCAGATCCCTTGGCTGACAGTACGCCTAGGATTTTAAGGGGTGAGCCAGTCATTACTTCTGTATCATTCACTTACAAAGATACGGAGATGGAGGGGTTGCTCGTTTTATAGGAAATAAGAGAGTTCTTCGTTTATACCTCAAAAGCGATTATGTTTCACCTTCCTGATGTCGGAATTATTCACTTCCCAGTTTATAGGGAAGTTACTGTAATCGGTCTGAAAATCGAAATCGAAATTTTCAACGTATATTCATTTTTCAAAGTCCCAATACAGGGCCGTAGCAACCAGGGGGCTAGGGGAGGCTTAGCCCCCCACGCCTTTGCATTGACCCACACGTTTTTCTTATGAAATCGAAACACTAGAAAAAGAAGGAACAAAATTTAATGACAATCGAAAATAAAAGCCTCTAAAAACCCATTCAGCATTTTCTCCCCAAATTGGCATCCCTGTAATCTAGGTCTGCACGGGTATTCCTTCATCACAAGTAGGTTTCTTTACTTTACACGGAGATATCTGTATGTGTGCCGACAATTAGATGCAACGGGCGAACACCGGCCGTTTGGCTTTTAAGGGGCATATGATGGCCGTAGGGGTTTTAACCTTTTTAAAGGGAGAACATACAGCCTCACAAACCTCGAACCGTAAACTGGCCAAGAACTGAGCTGTACATACGGGCGAACATTCGACGGTGAATTCGAGCTAAAAAGAATCTGCATGTATTGTTGAATATGCTTTATGGGAGCTTGATCATTTTCATAATGTACAATGGTCCTTTCGATTTATCCTACTCAAAGATAATCGATGCACAAAAGAAACGAGCTCGCCAGTCGTCAGTTTGTTTTGCGTGAAATGTGTGAAGCGTGCTGAGTTATATTATATTTTAGGGGAAAATTGGAGTATGATTGAAAAAAGAGGAATATGTTTCAATCAAGGTCGGTGTTCACCAATTTTAAGACCATTTTTTGTTTTTATTCGGGATTTTAGCAAAACTGACTTTCTTGCAGTAAAACCAAATGACCCATTTTTTTGGAAAGTGTTCCATGTCTGAGGGTGTGCATATGGTTTTATCGTTTGTTTGTTTGTTTAGGTTTGTCTGACAAATGTCTAATATTTATGAACAATTAATGTAACATTAGTTATTAAATTAAAAATCTAGGAAAATATGTAACGAAATGAACCCTAAATTTATACTCGGGGGCTATCGAGGACGCTGAGCACGAACCGAGCTCCAAATTATTGACGATCCAATTACTTTATCATCTCCTCGAAAGGCCAAGGCCAAGAGATGCTAAGATAGGGTGTCATGGACTTCTGATATTCTATACTATTTTCGTGCTCTGCAATTAAATTGTTATGCTTCTAATCATTGAAACCGACGGTAGCAAAAATCAAGACTGGACAATAAACGAAACAAATGGACGAAACAAAATACAAACCCAGTTTATGGCGAATAGAGTAGTCAATCACGTGTCATATCCATGCCATATCGTAGCTCCCTTATCTTTGCGGATGCGTATCTAGACCTCTTTATATATTCTTTCATATTTTGAAAAACTGCCGTCAAGATTTTGGTATCGCAATGGTATCCAAACATGTATTAAATTGACATTTTTTCTGTCCCAGAAACCAGGGTCTGTCTCATCGGCATTGAATTCTGTTTTCCACAAGGGTTTGTCGAAGTTTTCAAATTGGCCACTGCTGCTTGACAGAACTAGACCAACTAAGGAAGCCCGCACTTTCTTATGCAAAACTTTCGTGTGTCTTTTGGTGATTCTTCGATTAGCTGGATGTCCTCTTTTTTAACTTCTGTATTAGTTTGGGTAACTTATTAATTTTGTCTCTCTCATTCGGGGCTCTCTTTCTCTTATGTGCGGCACTTAACTCGGCACCTTTCATTTTGTTCTAAGCAGAGTGACGAGATAGATTTTCTAAATATCAATAAAAATATACTATACTTCCTAGTGTAGGGGTACAGCCAGCACTCGGTACAAACTTGTTTCCAAGTGACATTTTCCGCGTTAATTTAGTAAAATTGCTTTGCCCCACCACTCAAAAGAGAGTAGCTACGGCACTGTCCCAATAGCATTTTAAGCAAAAATTTTGGGAAGAAGCATGTGTGTGTGTGCACGTATGTGGTCATTTTTTCCTGCACGATATCGAACAGGATAGTCACTTCGTTGAGGTGTCGTTCGAAACGTATTAAGGGAAATATGATCCGAAAATATTTTTATAAAATTTTGTCGAGCCGTTTTTTTTTTGTTTAAACAGCATTCGTGATTTTGGTACTAGCACGGTACCGCGCGATCCAAGAACTAAATAGGTGCCGAAGAAGAATTTTAAAAAAATTTCATAGCATTCGGTCGGGCCTTTAAATGAAAAAAACTTCGGCTAAGTGTCAGAATGATCTTAAATTGATAAGTTTTGCTAATTTCTAATCAACTTGATGAAGTTCTTGTAGTGAGATCAAGAATACATGAAGATCTCACTAACAACAATCCAACAACACACAATGTTGCATCACTATAGCAACATAAAAGCAAGCACACAAAGTGGAGCACTTGAACCCGAATGCAAATAATAAAATCGAAGACGCATCAAAAATCCATGCGATAATAATTAACAGCCACGGTCACCGCGACCAAAGCGATGTAAACAAATAAATTACATCACAGAATGCAAGTGCAAGAACGATGCACCTGTGACCCGAATAAATGAGCATAAGAGCTGTTCATGAAAGAAATGCTTTAACAAATACGAAGTTGGGAAAGGCCCGGAACAAGAACGCTTGAATGGCATGAAAACTCGAGTATGAATAAGACAATTTAGGTAGGGGAAAATTAGAGTAGCGTAGTGGTAAGTTTTCGATATAAATAAGGAAACTTAGAATTAAGAATCAGATTTGTAATCTCAACCGACCGAGAAGGCACTGACGGCAGTTCACTGCTGTAAAGCTTTGGTGGTCAAATTCAATAAAATAAAATAAATAAATTTATAGTCTTTAACTGATAGAATAAAGAGAATCAGTCTCAAAGTCTCAAGGTGGGAAACCGATAGAGAGATAAACCCCCATCATTACATTCTAAACGAAATGATATTTTTTGGATTCTAGATAGCGATAGCTTTCCAACAAAACATCACTTGTCAAAATCCGACACTCTTTAAAAATCGTACAAATGTTACGTTACCCTTTACAAACATCACGAATTTTTCAAACTTTGGATCAGCCCTTTTTGGACGAGGAATTGTTTTTTACTTCTTAGGGTGAGTTGCACCAAATCATTGGTTAAAGTTATTGTTAAAATTAACTTTAACAATAACAAAGTTGTTAAAGTTCCAGTTTGTAAAAATGAGTTGCACCACCCAACCGTTTGTTAAAGTTATTGTTAACGGCTACTTTGATTTAAATTTACATTTTTGTGTATTTATAAGTTTCACAGTTTGTGAGTTTATTGAAAATGGCACCCCTGTCTGGATCTATGACAACTGTCATAAGTTAACAATAACAGTAACATTAACCGGGTGAATTTGTCTGGTTAAAGTTAACGTTAAAATGTTACGTCATGTTAACAATTGTTAAACGGTGCAAGTGCAACTCCAGTTTTTTCTAACCGATTTAGCTTTTGTTACGGTTAAAGTTAGTTGGTGCAACTCACCCTTACAGTTTCAGGAAATTGCGGTTCATGCTAAAACTGTAGTTACCGAATAATCTGTTCTTTTTCGTCAAGTCTGACAAGTAGTAAGCTGATTAATATCGTTTTGCTAATATCTCCGGAAAGCTTAAGAAGTTCCAAATGAGGTTATTCGCTTCCCATTTTATCAGCGGGCTTCAAAACGCTCAATACGAATTCGAATATCCGCTTTGTTGTAGCGAACGAAGTACGAAGGAAATGTTTATTTGCTAACGTTCGGGAAAAACAAATTCTCTTATTTGAACTAGCTTCTCTCAGGATAACTTTGTCACCAGTTCTGTTACTAGTCAATTTGCCACTAGTGCTAAACCTATTACGATTTTGTGAGAAGACAGTTTATTCCGTCTACGTTCATCATACTGTGAAGTTGATTGTGTGGACCGAAGGAGTCAAGCCCACATTACAACTAGTTTTGTTAAGTTTAACTTAGTTATATCCAATTATTTGATTAATGTACAACTAATCAATTTTATTAAATAAATAATAATAGTAATAACTTCTTCTCTTTCATTGAAAATTTACAAACCTAGAAACATTGACGCTTATTTTTAAAAATACCAACGAAATAAGAAAGAATGTCATAATTATATTATTCCTTTTAAAAAATTGATTGCATCAAAAATATATTCCGTAGCCTGTGAAATAGAGAATCATCATCGAAAACTCTTGCTGGTGATAATTAGTGTATGTATTGCCATTGCATTTTGTGCAATGTTACTTGCAAAAAAGCTAGGTTTTCAATGTACATATCCACAAATTTCGCCACAACCAAATTTGCATTGTATACTCATACTCTCCGCAGCCGGTGGCTGGTTAGTTTGATTTTATTTGAAAAATATTTTCAACCCCATTCCGATTGTTGGCAAATAAATACCACAACACTACGAAATTCCAAAATAAACTTTTTTCATATACTCTATCACTGCGTAAACGATACACAGCACAGCTAATTGAACATTTCCCACTATTGATATTAAAGTTTATTTATATCTGGATTTACCCGAAAAGTGTTTTTCGAGCTTCGTATAAAGAAATAATGCCTTCCACACCGTGTTGTGGCATTTTAATTTGATTTCTTAAATAATTCTGAAGCATCCTTCAATTGTTTTTGGTCCTCAAATTCCTCCTGATGAATTAAATTTGCTTAATGCGACCTATAAATGCAAATGCACGTTAAAGGACCACATGCTTTTTACATATATATAGACATATTGAACAGTCTGTCTCACGAATAAACTTGTAGCATTTTCCCTCCTGGTAGTTTTAAGAAAGATATTTCCTTTCCGGTAGTTTTTAAGGAATTGCAAAAACTATAATGTATTGATGATATCCTCTGCTACAGCAGCAATATCGATAAAGAAAATATTGTCGGAAGTAGCAATTAGTGTATGTACATCGCTATACGCTTGTTTAGTTGTGACATCATTATTTGTAAGGTGCTGTAATAGATTTGAAATGAAGGCAGTCTGATTATTTTCCAAATGATATCCAAACTTCATCATGCTCATGTGTATGTATATTAATTGGAGAAAAACCTCTAGTACCATCATCGGGATAATAAATCATAATTTTATGACAGCTTGAGAAAACTTCTTTAATGTTACCGCTGGCAATGAAAATTTCTGGTCTTTGGTAACTTCTATCCATAAGAATTTCACCTCACCCATAACCTCTTTTTGTTTAGAAGTGAGAGGTGATATCAGAAAGCAAAACCAAGCCCGATTTACCAGCAAATTTTTTACCTGTTCTGTTCTGGACTGTTGCCAGGTCTGTTTGTTCGTCGTTGATGTTTTGCCGTCTCTACTAGTTCATCATAAGTATATTTTGAGACCAAAAAGGACCTTCTCACGATTTTCACATCATCTGCAAATCCAAATAGTTGTGCAGACCGCGTTGCTATTGATGCACTTATCACTTATTCTAGGGCGAGGGTAAAACATTGCGACCCTGTGTCTAAAGCCTTGTTGTACTTCGAACTCTTCTATTACTTTATTTTGGCTCTTTACTTTCGCCTGTGAGTTATTCGTTGCGCCATAATTAAGGTCATATGCCTGGTATCTGGTATATATCCGTTGAATCTTTTATCTTAAAACCAGCTTGATATTCTCCCATAAAATATTCCGTTATAAGTTCTAATTTTTGTTTCGCAATAATTGTGAGGGTTTGGTAACTGGTGCTAAGGGAGGAATGCCTCTGTATTGTTTCCAGGTTAATTTATCTCCTTTCTTGTATGGATATATAATCGTTTTCTTTCAGTCATCTGGTATAACTTCGTCCCCCCAGATGCTGGATATGAGTTTGGTTAAGGTTCTTTAAAGCTGCAGTCCTTTTTTATTAAGCAACTCAGCGGGGTATGTGTGCCTTCTAAATGCTTGTCTAATTCTCCCTTTATTGAAGTGTTCCTGTATATTTCAGATATTCTCTCTTTTTGTCTCTGCACAGCTTGTTTACAGTTAATTTCTTTAGCTTGAAAAATTCCATGCTTGCTCATGTAGGCCTTGCGAATTTGTGATATTCTCCCGCTGTCTCTGCAGCCTAAAAAGAATGTGTTTATTCGCTCTATAGCTACGTTTATATTGTTATACGCTTTATATTAGCTTCACCTTCATGATGTAGGTACATATGTATGTTGTATGTAATATGTAAACAAATCTTGCAACTTGATTTTGACTCACTTCCAAATAACCGATCAACTTGAAATTTGGCACATATGCATAGTGCGCTCAAGCTGGACTGCCACCGCGAACTAAGCGTTTACCCAGTAAAAACGCAACTGGTCCTATTCACAAGAAGGCATAAAAACCCACCAGAGCTTGGGATTAAAGTCTTCTTCCGACTGCCCGATAACTGTAGTGTATACCAAGCGGAGGTTCTAGCCCGCAAGGCAACAGGTATCGTCTACATCTTCTCAGATAGCCAAGCAGCTCTGAAATCCTTACGCTCTTGCACAAACAGCTCTGAAATTATCTTTGAATCTTTCAGGTCTCTTAACGAGATGCCTCAACAGTTCACGACCCTTCTCGTATGGGTGCCTGGTCGACGATATATAAAATGAAATTGTATAGCTGACAAACTGGCCAGGAGAGGTACGACCGCCACTCTCCTTCCAGGAAAAGAAAGGTTTGGTATGCCTTGGGCCCCATTCAAACTCCGATGCAACACCATACAATGCAACAAGCACTGAAGCATTCTTCTTCTTCTTTAAACTCCTTTAATCCCTCATGGGACATAGGGCGGAAACAGTTGCCCTCCAGCGGACTCTGTTTTGCGCGACAGCTCTTAGCTCCGACCAGGATCTCCCAGTTGTTGCGGCTTCTTCTAGTAGGGTTCTCCTCCACGATGTTCTAGAGGTCTTCCTACTCGACGGGAACCTTGCGGATTCCAGTCAAGGGCCTGTTTGGCAAGATTTTCGTTTTCGCGTCGCAAGGTGTGGCCAACCCAATTCCATTTCCTTCGCCTGATTTGGTCGTCTATCCTTTCTTGGCCGGCACGGCGCCATAGTTCTTCGTTTGAAATTCTATCCTGCCAGCGGATTTTTAGGATACGACGAAGGCATCTGTTGATGAAGACTTGTAGGCGCCCTGTGATGAATTGGGTGACTTTCCATGTTTCGCAACCGTACAAAAGAACTGCCTTAACGTTGGAGTTGAACAGCCGCAATTTGGTGTTAGTGGAAATCACCGTTGATCTCCGTATGTGGGACAGGCATGCATATGCGCCTCGTGCTTTATTTATTCTGGAACTGACGTCTTCTTCTGCCCCACCATTTTCGGTAATAATGCTACCGAAGTAGCAGAATTTATTTACCAGTTCCACGTCACGGTTATTCAGCGCTGTTCGTTCAATGGTGTTTGCATTTATCCGCATTTCTTTAGTTTTAGTCGGATTTAGTCTTAAGCCTGCTGGACTACATTCTGTTGCCAAATTGTTTAACATGTTTTTGAGGTCCTGGTGTCTGTGGGCCAGCAAATAGATATCATCGGCGTAGTCGAGATCCTTAAGGCGGTCTACCAAAACCCATTGTGTTTAATACGAGAAGTTCTTTTACTTCCCGGTGGACTGATTGTCCAAAGTTTCCTTTTTAAATTATCAAGGTGTTACACCTTGACAAAGTTATTTAAAAATGTTGACAAAGTGATTCACCTTGACAACGATTGCTTTGTTGATTTGATTTGTAAAGTTTGTGCTTGAGCGAAACACCCAAACACAGGACAATTAGAAATTAAACGCTTGAAGTCTTATTAATAACTGTGTCTCTTTAATTATCCATTAATTTCTTTTATATACACAAAACTGCTTACATTGCTAAAAGAATGTTCTATGCATTTTGTGCAACATTAGAATTTCTGAGCATCTGCCGATTCTCTATGGAAATTCGCGTTATCTAGCCGCTTCGCATATTTTCTCATGGCCGGACGGATCAGATTACGTCTGGCTTGATGTTTTATCAGAAATTCTAATGTTGCTGGTCAACATGCTTACATGCCGAAAAATGAAAATTTAAAGATAATAAATGTCTTTACTTTTGAAAATGGGAAAAATTATGATAACAAAAAAGGTTTTTTTGTTTTTGTCTTATTGTACTATACTGTATGAAAATTTATGTGATATATTAAATTGATTGATTTTTATGATAAACTAAATTTGTACTATGAGTACAAACATACTGCCCGCCTTGAACGATGTTCAATTATACAACAACGGTAAAGTCTAATCCTTCGTTTACTCCAACATGCGTCCGAGGTTTAGGTTGAGGCCGCTTAGGTCGTTTGTATCTGATGTACCCATATCGCACCAAGATACCTATTATTAAGACTGCTACTAATGTAATGCTGAGGTAGCTGGTGATGCTGTGGTGATTATTGTGGGCTTCGATTTTCTTAGGCAGCTCTAGATTTTGTTGCGCAAGCTGCTGCTGTATTTCATCAAGAGTTTCTTGTTGTATCTTGAAGATGGCATCAGAATTCCCTTCCTGTGGTACTTTCGGTTTAGTACTAGAATATCGGATATGACCTGTCGCAGTGCTGTTGAAGTTAATGTGGTGCCCTTGAACAGTCGCCAATTTCTGCTTCAGAATACATTCTGGTTCCAATTTTAGTTGACCGATTCCTTCGAGCGTGATGGTGGATGGCTCCCCATTGCACACGATATTGGTTACTGTTGGTTCCTTCATAGCAAATATCCATTCATTGGGATGATCAAGTTGAATCCAAATTGGTTGTTGGTGTAGTGTTTCTACTGGGCATTGTGAGAACGTGGGCATCTCGTTAAGGAGATACACTTCACACATGCCTATTTCAGCACCTCGATGGTAGAGTGGTTGTTGAAGTCGGCATATGCGTCTGTCGCTCATAGCTAAGCAATGATTTAGCTCGACTTCTGACATTGGACAGTACATGTCTCTAAGTGTGTTGATGGCAAGGTACCTTGAAGTTGTCCGAATAGCCACAAAGGTGTTATTTACTACTGTGGGGATTGGGGTTATCTTAAATAAATCGAAATCATCAGCATTTAGTAACGGTATTTTGAGATGAAAAATGACGTATTTGTCAGTCTTGCAACCAGCTACTGTGATGAGGTGGTATAAGCTGCTTATGCTATGGCCATCGGTCGGAAGGCTGTATGATGGTGGCAAGTGGCTTCGAATGGTCATAAGCTCCTCCTTCAGTTGGCGAGGTGATATGATCTGAGGGCTCAGTCTTCCATGATGCGTGTCTGCCAAAATGTCCAGGATCAACGAATGGACATGACGCAAATTCGTTGTAAGTAGCGTCATTTGTATAGCAAGTGACGTCACTAAGTTTTGCATTTTTAATGCATAGGTCTCTCCTGTGTCGGGATGGACGGTATTGAGAAGTTGCTGATATCGGTTTTCCAAGTTCTTGAATCTTGCCTCTGTTGTTGACTGGTCCTTTCGTATGACGTTAATTGTCGAATCTATAATGGATGTTTGATTCTTCACTAGTGCTAGTAGATGCTCCTCATTAGTTCGAATATTGTCGATGGTTTCTGACATTTTTACAGCATAGTCGTTGTCCAATACTCCAAATAATGTATTTGCCATATTTCCGACAAAGTTCACCGCTCCTCGTTTCATTCTACTTGGCGTACGCTGTAGACTGAGTAATTCATCACTTGCTTCAAATTCTTCCTGAATGTGTTGAAATTCCCCTATGATTTGTTCACATGTTGGCCTTTGATTAATTTCTTTGCAGAGTTGGTGAAACGTTGTAAGCCCCTTGAGGAAAATTTCGTACTGTGACTGTAATGGTTGCAGATCAAAGTATACGATGATGTCCCATTGTCTTGATGTTAAGCCAACTTTGCCGACGTTTTCAAACTTTAATCCATGATGCTCCTTAAAACGTTTAACTTCTATATTGGATGCCATAATGATTGGTAGGATCAAGCATATTGCCAAAAGCGTTAGTATGGATGGTGATGTTGTTCGCCGTACCCTTTTACTTGGTGTCTCTTCTGGTTCGTTCTCTTCGTTTTGTTGACTCGATCCGAAGGGGTCTTCGTCATCACGTTTTTCATCATCTTCTGTCATTAAGAGTGGGCCGAGTCTGTGTATTGCTCTTTTAAAGATGCCTGAAGCGGTTTTCACATCTACTACGCGCACACAATCATCCTCCCCCTTATAAATCTTCACAATTCTTCCCAGTGGCCAAAATTTTTCGATTACATCAGTGAGCCTTCCTTCTTCAGTAAGAATGTTACATATCGCTCTTGCTGAATTTATCTGATTCGGTTGGGTTACCTTTCCTGAAACGATCCATCCAAGTACGGTATTTTGTAGCGTTGGTAAGTTGGGTCCTAGGTCTATCTGTCCTACTGACAACAGTTGGAGAAAGTGTTCTGCACCAAGCAGTAGATCGACTTTTGCCGGCTTGTCAAATCGGGGATCAGCCAATCTAACGTTGTTCGGTATCTTCCATTCAGTAGAATTTAATTTCTGAGTTGGCTGCAACGATGTAATTTCCTGCATGACGAAGGCTTCAATTCTGGTACTAAAGGCGCTAGTGTTGGATTCTAGTATAATGTTGATGCGTCCTCTGGCCTTTTGTGGTGCTCGCTGTATGCCTTCTACTGATAGTGTAACTTCTTCTGGCTCTAGACGCATTTTTTTTATCAATCGTTTTGTAATAACATTGATTTGTGATCCTGGATCCAAGATGGCGCGGCATTCTATAGCTCGGCCGTCATTGGAAATTAACTTTACACGTGCTGTGCTCAATATGACATATCCTGTTGGAAAACCCATATTTTTGGTGGTTAAGGATAATGTGCTACTGCTAGATCCAGGTAAGCTTTCTGTTTTCATTATATCCTTATGATCAGTTGGCCTTGCATTGGCCTTAGCCTCGGGAATATCTAAATGCAACAGCGTGTTATGCTTTTTGGTACATCTGGTGCAAGCTCGTAATTTGCAATCGGTCCAATGGTGACCGTTCCTGAGACAATTCACGCACAATTTATTTTTTTGCACTAAGCGTAATCTCTCACTGGGGGTTTTTTGCAGGAACTGTTTGCACTGGTACAGCTGATGGTTTTGTTTGCATAAAATGCATCGGGTTATTGTAGATGCAAGTGATGAGAATGTCTTTGATGGTTTCTTGTGCTGTTCTGGTTTCACATTCCCTTTTCCGCCTAAGGCCTCCAACGCCTGGAAACGTTTTTCAAGGAATGCTAAGAAGTCCTTTAAAGATGCTAACTCCTTTGGATTTGCAAGGGACTGCTCATACATTGCATGAGTGTTCTTGTCTAACTTTCGCTGCAGGATATGAAGCAGTAATGGGTCCCAGTTTTCAGTTGAAACTCCCAAATTTTCTAAGCCCAGAAGGCATTCTTGAGTTATATCATGTAGATTCTTTACTGATGTTGCCGTTCCACATTCGTTTGCATGAGAAGGCTGAGATAACAATTTATTGACCAGAGCTGCAACAAGTATCCTTGGATTGTTGTAGCGATCTTGAAGTGTTCTCCACGCTGCTGTGTAGTTCTCTTCTGACAAAGAATAATGTCTTATTAGACGTTCTGCTTCTCCTACTAGGTTGGCCTTCAGGTACCACATTTTTTGACAGTCGGCCAATGCTTGTTTATGCACCATTTCTGTGTATAAATCGTGAAATTGCTTCCATTTCAGATAATCTCCATCAAATTTTGGGAGCTCTATCTTTGGAAGTTTCATAAATGAGCTTGCTTGACTGGATTGTTGGCTGTTGCTGGCTCCTTGCCTTTGCTCCTGCAATCTGGTTGTCAATGCTACGAGTAGGTGCTGCACATTTTCTTCAGCTTGGATGTAACTATCGGTATCGTCATGGATTTTGGCTGGATCGTCAACTAATTCCCACAGCCTACTGTTTAATTCCTCAATCTGGGACCAATAATGTTTGACTGCTTCAAGTTTTACCTTGCAGTAAACCGTGTCATGCATCTGGTTCCTGTCAATTGATTGCATTAAACGATTCAAGGATTGGAGTACTGATTGCTGCCTCCTCTTCATCCTTTTGACTTCTTCAGTATTTGCAGTTTCAGCCTCGGTTGGACTTGTCACATTAATTTGAACCTTTGATTGCCTGGGTGTTGGTGTTGCCGATTGCCTTGGAGTTGGTGTTGCAGATGGCCTGGGAAATTCCTTCAACTTCTCCTCAAACAGCTCCCGATATTCTTGGAATATCTTGGCGATTGCTGTGTAATAATTTTTAGTCGTGTATTCATGGGTCTCGTGATTGGGAAGCTCCTTAAGATTGATGTCATTCCTTTCAAAAGATAGCCAATTATCTTCTAGCCGCCGGATGCGTTCCAGGTAATAGTCCCTGTTTTTTCGGTCCGCTGGATCTTTCTTATAATTGCTGACGACTCTCTGGATCTCTTGCCCCAAATAGAATTGGTCCTGCATAAATTCCTCCAAAGTCTTCGACATGATGACAGCTGTTGATTAGCTCCCGAGATTGATGAGAAGATGTGAGTTGCGTGATACAAGTGCTACACCCGATCACGTCGGGGTCACCAATGTTTAATACGAGAAGTTCTTTTACTTCCCGGTGGACTGATTGTCCAAAGTTTCCTTTTTAAATTATCAAGGTGTTACACCTTGACAAAGTTATTTAAAAATGTTGACAAAGTGATTCACCTTGACAACGATTGCTTTGTTGATTTGATTTGTAAAGTTTGTGCTTGAGCGAAACACCCAAACACAGGACAATTAGAAATTAAACGCTTGAAGTCTTATTAATAACTGTGTCTCTTTAATTATCCATTAATTTCTTTTATATACACAAAACTGCTTACATTGCTAAAAGAATGTTCTATGCATTTTGTGCAACATTAGAATTTCTGAGCATCTGCCGATTCTCTATGGAAATTCGCGTTATCTAGCCGCTTCGCATATTTTCTCATGGCCGGACGGATCAGATTACGTCTGGCTTGATGTTTTATCAGAAATTCTAATGTTGCTGGTCAACATGCTTACATGCCGAAAAATGAAAATTTAAAGATAATAAATGTCTTTACTTTTGAAAATGGGAAAAATTATGATAACAAAAAAGGTTTTTTTGTTTTTGTCTTATTGTACTATACTGTATGAAAATTTATGTGATATATTAAATTGATTGATTTTTATGATAAACTAAATTTGTACTATGAGTACAAACACATTGTATGCCGCCTGTTCTATTATCTAGAGCGCCGACAAGGATGTCATTTATTAGTATAAGAAATAGTAATGGCGAAAGTAGTCATCCTTGTCGTACTCCTGAGCTCACCTCAAAGCTGTCGGATAATTTTCCATTACGGAGAACTCTGCATTTGGAATAGTTATATAGGGCTTTTATCAATTGTATTATTTTATCAGGCAATCCACGTCGCCGTAGTGCCTTCCAAATGAAGCTCCTATTTACCGAGTCAAACGCTTTCTCATAGTCTACGAAAGCAAGGTAAAAGGGGGATCGGAATTCAGTAGACTGCTCCACTATTATTCTCAAGGTGTTAATATGATCAATACAGGAGCGGCCCTTCCTGAATCCGGCCTGCTGCCTCCTAAGCGTTCGATCAACTGCCTCACTTATCCTAGATAGTAATATATGGGACAAAATTTTTTGCCCACAGTAGATAATAAACAGATACCTCTCCAGTTGTCGCATTTTGTTAGGTCCCCCTTTTTTGGTATTTTGGCTATGATACCTTCCATCCAATCCTCCGGAAAGGTACAGGTGTTCCATGCTATTTCTAGGATTGGCTGAAGCGCATCTGCTATGAGGCTTGAGTCGGCTTTCAACTATTCTGGCGGGATGCCATCTTTTCCTGCTGCTTTACCATTGGCCATCGCATGAATTGCGGTTACTATTTCTGCCTTGGATGGGGCCCGGGTGGTGATTCTTATTGGCTGTGCATTGTTGCTGTTTTCCTGAGGTTCCTGTGTAAGTGTACCATTCAGGGCGGCGAAGAAGTAATCTCTCCATCTTTGGAGTTGCTCTTCGTCGCTGCACAGCAGCCTTCTATCCGCACTCTTAACGGCATGCTTTTTAGTAGAGTGCTTTCCCGAGAGCTGTTTAGTGATTTGGTACAGCACCTTACTGTTGCCTGTGTTTGCCGCGTTTTCCGCTTTTTCTGCGAGCTCGTTTATCTGCTGCCTTTTATCACGCCGGACACTTCTCTTAACCTCCCGATGTAATTGGGAGTATTCCCGTTCTAATTGGTGACGTCTTACCGGGTCGTTTGTGGAGTTTACGCCCTGCGTTTTGAGGGCCCTTCTGCGTTCTATTTTTTGCCAGGTTGTGTCCGAGATCCAGTGTTGCTGGTTTCTTTGGACATAACCGATGCTCATTTCCGCAGCCGTCAATATCGCGCCCTTCGTCGTACTCCACAATTCTTCAATATTTGTGTCGTCAGAAACGATTTGCTGGTTTAATAAGTCTTGTAGGTTTCCAGCAAATTCCCGCTTTTTAACGCTCTCCCGCAGGAGGTCTACGTTAAACTGTCTACGGGTTCTAGCAGTTTGTTGCACGTTTCTGATTGCGGCGATTTTAAGGCGAATAGTTGCTACAACCAAATGGTGGTCGCTTCCAGTATCCGCTCCCCTGAAACTCCTGACATCCGCAAGAATAGTTCTCCATCTGCGGCTGACGGCCACGTTATCTATCTGATTTCTCGTTCTACCATCGGGCGATACCCAGGGCTCTTTGTGTATCTTCTTGTGAATAAAGTAAGTCCCACCTACCATGAGTTGGTGGGAACTACAAAAGTCAACGAAAAGCTCACCATTGTTATTGGTAACTTGGCTTAGGCCTTGGTTTCCAATTGTATGTTCAAGGCCGGTGTTGTCACGGCCGATCTGTGCGTTTAAGTCACCCATTAAAACAATGATGTCTCCCCTTGGAATAGAGCGAAAAACCTCATTCAGTCGCATATAGAACTCGTCCTTGATGTCATCTTCTGCCTCTTCAGTTGGAGCATAGCATTGGACTACCGTAGTACTTCTTAGTCTGGTACGCAGGCGCATGGTAATAATCCTCTCAGAAACTGGTGACCAGCTAATGGTCACCTTCTTTGGTGAGTATTACGCCAACGCCACTCCTACGGCTTTCAGTTTCGTTTCTACCAGAATATAAGAAGGACTCACCGTTTGGGCAGATATGTTCCTCCGCATCGGGCCATCTGGTCTCGCTAAGTCCCATGATCTTGATTTTATATCGATTCATCTCGTTGAGGACTTCATCCAGCCGTCCCTCAGCAAGCAGTGTTCTCACATTCCATGATCCGATTCGTGTCCTTGTTCGAAAAGCAAAGGTCGTCGTCGTGTTGTCCATCCGGTTCCGAGGCACTGTTTGCCGATTCGTAGCAATAGTGTTTTTTATGGGAGCGGGTTGCTAACCCTCAGCCCAACCGACTTAAAACTCTGTTTTGTGGCGCAGAGAGCTCGCCATTCGCTCGTCTCCCGTTAGCTCCTTCCGAAGAAGTACTCCAGGGGGCACCGCGGGGAGGTGGAATTAGGACTTGCTAACAGGTCTGCTAGGTATTCGTCTGCAGTGACTTTTCTCGGGTCTTGACAGAAGTGACAAATCGGGTGCCACCACTTTCCGAGGTCTTTGTTAGCCGTTCGCCCCCAGCATTGCAGTGATCTTAATAAATGCACCGTGGCGAACCAACACACTACTGAACCCCGGGAGACAAGACTTCTCAACTGTAGTGGGAGTTCTGACCGGACACTGTCTTATAGGGACGCATGCGACCCGCTTAGGTCTTGATACCTACCATTTTTGCAGTAGCTGTAAGAATCCGGACGAGGAGGAAAGTGTACTACATCTCCTCTGTCACTGCTCAGTCAGTTTGGTGAGCCCTTTTTAAGCACGCTTGCAGAAATCTCGAAGATTAGGATTCCAGAACTTAGAAGAATCATTACTTCCTCGAGGTGGTTTAGCGACACTTGAACATCAGGTTTAAAGTGGGATCACTAGGGCCTAAGTGTATGAGCCTAAACCACAACTCATCCATATCTAACCTGACCTAACTTTTAGTTCGTGTGACAATGCTATCGGCCATTTTGTAAAAAACTAAAGAAGGCGTTTCCAAGACGTCGGCCGAATTTGCAATTATGCTCATCGACCCCCGACATGGGTATCAAATTGAATAGTATTAGCTGTGTGGCTTCACTCCAAATTCAAAATGGCGGCCAAAAAAATGGCGGCGAAAACAAATGGCGGTTTGTCATTCTCTTTACAACGCCCTCGGTATGGGAATCAAATGAAAGCGTATGACGGATATAGTAAGCTGTGTGACTACATTTTATATTTAATATGACGGTCTCGAAGAAAGTGCCGAAGACTCACAAATATATTAAAAATAGAAAATAAAAATAGATAGTTTAAAAACACTAAAAAATACCCCTAGGCTCTCGATAGACTGGTACCTCTGCCAAGTATATCCCTTGGCTGAAGCAATGGTTTTTGTTGAATAGCGTTAGGGGAAAAAGCACAAAACCACCTGGGAGAAATATAACTTCAAACGGGAAAACCAATTAAACTACCTGGGGTCCATACTCAGCGAAGACAACGATGAGACGATAGACGTGCAAAGAAGAATAAACGCCGCAAACAGAACACCCTTTTCACTACTGCAAGTTTTAAAATCGAGAGGCGTTCATAAAAAAACCAAAATAAAAGTTTACAAAACGATCAAACGTACAGTAGCTACGTATGGGTATGAAGTCTGGAGTATCATGAAGAAAACGCTACATTCAAGAATTGTACGATTTATACAAAGAGTTAAAACTTTCAACCCATGCAAAGCTACTGTGTTTACGTTGGGGCGGCCATGTCCAAAGAGCTAAAATAAGTCCTGTATTTACTAGCAGATGACAAAAGACCAGTTGGAAAACCGTGGTCAAGGTGGGAGCACAGTGTTAAGGCTGATGCAGCAAAGCTTATCAACATTTGAAACTGCAGGCAAACTGTGGAACAGGCTCGAAATGGCGTATAGAGCCATTGAAGAAGAAGAGGTAAGGGAGTCTTAGGAAGGGTGCCAAATGCGTTGTTAACTTCCTGAGTTTCGATAGACTTTCATTCCCCAGCGGTGAAAGGCCTTATTAGGTAGGATATCTTATACGCTGTGCTTATAGCGTTTTTGAACGGGAAATGTTGACCCTCTCCCATTTTATCTATACAGTCTATCCTTTGCTCTGGGCGTTCTCTAGAGGGTCTCGTTCTCAGAATCCAATCAAACTTCTTCCAGTCAGTCCTTCCTGGGTTTCTGTGCGGTTGAGGAGCGGTTATCAGGAAAGATACTTGATCTATTTAAGTACTCTTGTTGGCTGCCTGAAAGCTCTCATGGGGATGCAGGCAGGTCATAATACATATCGTCTAAGGCTAAATAAACACCCTTCCCTCTGAACTCCAATATAACTACCGTTAAGTCAATTAAACTGAAGTTAGGGCACCGGCAGAATTTAATGTGGTTCTTCTTTCAGCATGTTGACCCTGGATAAGCTCTACCGGGATATCCACAGCTGGGATTAAATTGACGCTCTTGCCTTCCCATGCTTCACATATCATACTGACGCATTTGCCTAGGAAGTCCTTTTAGGCCTGGTATGCACATCTTATTACATTTGACGACGCTTGCTAATTGTTCAATACTATAAACACCATCTTTTTAATTTCTCCACGAATTGTTGAACGACCCGCGCATAATTAGCGTGGCGTACTCAATAATCCACCCAATATCCCTAGTTGCTTAAATTTCGCATTAATATTCGCTATTGAAATTCTAATTCTATTGCATTGAGCGGAATTCGTCATAATGTTTAACACTCAAGGAAATTAATTTGACGGTTTTCTTTGCTAACGCAAATAACCTTATCCCAACCCTCAAATGTCGGTGAGTAGTCAATTTACTTGAAGCCGCAGACCGATGTCGAAATTACTTCCTGCAAAATTAAATAGCTTCAAAATGAATCCCTCGTCCTTTTTGCGTTGCCAGAATGAACTAGAAGCCAGCTCCGGACTCATCACTTTAAGTCAAAACAAAACTTGCTGTCGTTATTTCGCCAGCCACATACATTCCGGCCGACATTTTTTCACAACAGTAATTTGCCGTAGAAACGTCTCATTACGAAAGGAAATTCTATTTGGGACAATCACAGAACAAGGATTCAGGATGGCACGAGGATGCCAGTAATTCTGCGGTTCGAGTGAGATCGTCTGAATGCGTTGGGGTCATTTAATGGCGCAACTAAAAGCACTCCAGGAAATAAATTTCCTTCTTTGTGTCCTCTCAGTTGCTTTTATGTTGATGAGTCCTTCGCTTTGCAGGTCCTTTTTTGGTCTAACTAACTTTGTGTTTGGTTCTAATTGAACATTTCCCTTAAGGAGAGACGATATTGACGTCTTCCTCAAATGCGGTAATAACACTACCATTTCCGACTATTTAACGGCATCCTTGATTATTGGGGTTTACAATGAATGTCTTTGTTCTGTCAATTTAAGAATTTCAAGCTTTGGCACATCACTTGAAATTCTTACCTGTACTCCATCGACGTGATGTAAAATAAATCCGGAAATAACCTCCAGCCATTGTGTGGGTGGGTAGAGGAAACACTTTCGCTATTTTTTTTATTTTTGCTGAAGGTAAATTTCCCTCAGTGTTTACCACTGCCAGTAAATGCGTAAAATTAAAATATGGAAAACATGTGGAGGTAATAATAAATGAAAACCTTTTGAAGAAATTGTTTTATTTGGAATTCGCGGGGATGATGGAAACGGGCAATTCGCTTTTACAACCAGCGACAGAGTGTTTTATTAATTATTATATTAGGATGTGGGTACCTCGGCTGTGCAAATATTTGTGGAACATCGTGTACCTAATTGAGTTACCTTTATGCTCCTCCGGAAATATATTCGGCTCATTGGAATTTGACTTAATTTAACGTGGATGACGTTACTAAAAAATGATCTGCCGAACTGATCTACCACATTTAATATTAAAATGAACTAATATATTCTATTTTCACGCCCATTCACATGAAAAGCTTTTAAAAAATAGTATCTTCTATAGCAATTCGCTATACGGTAGATGAATAATTCGAAAATAGCATTAAAACATCGAATTAAAAATAGCCTCTTGAAACAGAGGAAAGAGGTGAAAACATAGGTCTGTGAAGTTGGCAACACGAAATGCGAATTTTGGGAATTATTTTTTTTTTTTTCATTCGTTTGTCCATCGTTTGTCTAAAAATGTCCAAGCAAAAGTTTTGTTTGTCCAGGCACCGTTAACAAGTTACAAGCAAAAAAAGTGTTTTGCAAATTTGAGAACTTAGACAAACGATGGACAATCGTATGAAAAAAAAAAAAATAATTCCAAAATTCGCATTTCGAGCTGCCAACTTCACAAACCTGAAAAATTTCAATTATTTATCATAAGTAATTGGAGGGTGGACAAATAAAAATAACTGCTGGACAAACTTGGACAAACGTATGACAAAAAAAAAATCCAAAATTCGCATTTCGTGTTGCCAACTTCACAAACCTGAAAACATAGCTTCACAAAATCTGAGATAAGTGAATTTTTGGGAAAGACCACATCCTTGTGTAATGGCGATGGTTGCATCGTAGAACGCGATGTTGGGCAATCTCATCGCTAGTTTTTACGCTATTCTTATATTTACTGTGTAAGTACGTAGTATTCATCATTCGATCGTTTTTTTTGGGACTGGAACGCCCACTTTTAATTGAGTTATTTATGGTAATAATACTTTCAAATGCTCCACAATTTTCAATATGGAAAGAATAAGTTGAACAAGGAGTAGTGTTTCAGCCCACATCAAAACGGTAAGCATACGGCTAACAGCTTATACCGGTTAAAAATAATCTTGTTTTGCCCTTCCCGTGCTTCTAGTGCCTGCGCCATGGCCTTAACTGGTCGGCCTATTTTAGGCGGCATAACACTTCAACAAGGCTAGTCGTGTTAACTCTTATTGCTGGCATATCCTTCTGTAACCGTCATCCACCTTTTTCTTTTTCTTTCTTTGATCCGTTAGCTGGAGATCCAAGCGTGATGTGCCCGCAAGGGTACGCGGTTGTCGGTACCGCTCGAACTCAATTCACTAGTCGTTTCCATTCTCGACGATTTTTGGCCACATCTCGTCAACTGGTATTCGTTGATTCTTTAAGTCGCCTTCGGTATTCTTTAGCCAGGTTTTCTTCGGTGCCAATCGCTGGATTCTCCAGCCTGCGGGATGGTCGCGCCAGAGAAGTTTACCTTGCAAGGGGTATTCGGCAAACATGTCCATACCACCGTAGTTGACGTTTTTGTATATCTTCTTCGGTCAGTGTCTGCTGCTCGCATCTTTGTCTACCTGTCTCGTTTCGAAGACGATCGCGAATTGACCCACCGAAAATCTGCCTCAAGCATCGCATTTGGAAAACCTCGAGCTTCTTGAAATCCAGTTTGACCAGTGTTCACGTTCCAGATCCATAAAGAAGAATTGGGAAGTTCAAGTTCGGTAAAGTCATACTTTCGTTTTGATGGTAATATTTGTTCGGTTCCATATGCACCACTTAAGCGAGGCGAATGCTGCTCTCGCCTGGCGGATGCGGCAGTGAACATCGGCCGTTGATGCCATTTTCTTTTCTTCAACCAATGATCCCAAATATTTGAGTATCGGAACCTGCTTGATTTGGGTCACATCGAGGTATACGCTGGCTTTCGATCCCTCCGTTGTGAGCACTTTGGTTTTTAACCGTGACCGGCGATGCGAGAAATGTCGTATAAGATATCTATTGCTTCGGCATCCGTGTCGGCGATATCGTCGGCGAACATTAAGTCGGTCACGACGTTTTTGTTGTCGTATCGAACTCCGAGTCGTCCATCGAACGCTTCACGCATAGTCACGTCGACCACAACGTTGAAGAGAAGTGGCCCAGTGACCCATTTGAATCGGGTTAGTCGCTTCGAATACGAACGCTGCTGGTTAAGCCATCGTACGACGCTTGGAGAAGTTGGATGATTATCAATGCCACGTGGTCGGTTTCCAAGGTTCCCCACAAGCTGTTCCAATCGGTGTAATCGAAATCGGATTTGACATCGATAAAAACGATGACAGTTCGTTTCCCGTAGCGAATTATGTCTTCCATTAGCTGACTGAGTGCGAATATTTGTTTAATACATCCTCGGTGTGGCCTAAATCCAGCTTGTTCTTTCCGGCTCGTTTGCTCTCGATGTTTGTGGGGCCTCGATTGTATGATTTTCGTAAATACTTTGCCAACGATCGAAAGGAGGCTAATACCGCGGTAATTTTTGGTTTCCCGACTGTCGCCTTTTTCAAAATTAGGACAACGATCGTTTTCTTCCACGCCGACGGGACACGATCCGAATGGCATATGCGTGTTATGAGGACATGAAGTCGTTGTGATAAGGGATCACCTTCGGCTTTGATCATCTAGGCGGTAACCCCATATATTCCCGTCGCTTTTCCATTTCTTCGCTTTCTTTTTTTACGCTTGATAATTGTCGGTTCGCTATCTATAATCTGATTTGTCGGCTGTTCGATAATAGACGGTTCGGGTCCTTGTGGCGGATCGTGGTTGTAAAGCTGGTGGAAGAATTCTCTCCGCCGCTGCAGGCGCCCATCGGGAGAAGTCACAAAAGCTCCATCCTATTTTTTGATTTTTTTGATGTTGTTTTGCCGCCTAAACGTCGGATTGTCTGGTACAGCGTCCGGTGCTCGTTCCTCGACGCCGCTTCTGTCATGTCTGCCGCAGTATTATTCCAGTACGCTTCCCGTTCCGATTTCATTTGCTGTCGAACTTCTTTGTTCAATCGTCGGTATTGCTCAAAGTCAACGTGTTTCATTCGCTTCCGCTGATCGACGAGGTCCAGACAGCTTTCCGAGATCCATGGCTGCGGGATAGGTTGACACAACCCCATTGGACACCCCACAATAGACTCCGGCAATTGTCTTTCTTCTACATTGATATCGTCCCTTGCGGCGAGCGTGGCCAATTCTTCTTGGCTGGTGGTGACTCCGTTTTCTTCGCTCCATGTAATCGCATCTGTAATTTCGCTCGAACAAGATAATGGTCCGATCCGAAATCGGCCTACGCATTGCACGTATGTACGTCTTTAAGCGTCGATCGGAATCATTCGTTGATCAAAACGTAGTCTAACATCGCCGAATCTTTGCCGGATGGATTTTGGATTACTTTTAGTTTTTTCGATGCCTTGGTGGGATTTATGAACTGTCTATTATTACTCTTTCATTTCAAAATACTACTCCTTTTTATCTAAAGTTACATTATCTCTCATGTTATAATATAATTTAAGCTCGTCAGAAACTTTTATTTTCCTTTCTGGCCACCCGCTCCCAAACTAAATTTTGAAACGTTGGATTGTATCGTTATCGGTTTTTTGACTCAAAAATTTTTAATGACGGAGTCTCTATTATTAGCTTTTTGATTCTATTTAGACAATGTTCAAGAACCCTTTCCCATTTAAAGTTTAAATTTTTCTTTAATAGTTCCCGCAACGGCCGCGGCTAAATTAGGAATGTATGCGTGAACGTAATTTATCATGCCCAAGAGTTTTTGGAGATCCTTTTTGTTCTTGGGTTGTTTCATTTTCTCAATACCCTTTATCCTTTCTGGGTCATGCCTAATACCTTTTTGCGAGATTATGTGATCCAGATATTCCACTTCTGGTACCTTGTATTGTAATTTTTCCTTATTAAACCGAATTCCAGACTTCTATCCTGTCCATCACTTGTTGTAGTATGGCATCATGCTCACTTTCTGTTTTGGCCGCAATTAAAATGTCATCCAGATAAATTATTATACCCGCAAGGTCTTTGAAATTTCTTTCGTTGTACATTTGGAAAATTTCCGGTGCTGTCTTTGTCCCAAACCATAGGCGCTTAAAGCTGTAGTATGCATAAGGTATGCTAAAGGTGCACAGTGCATTGGATTTCTTATCAAGTGCCACTTGCCAGTACCCGTCCGTCAGATCAAGTACTGTAAATGTTATTTTATCCGCCAGTTCCTGCGTAATTTCCTCAAATGTAGGCAGGGGTTAATTCGCTCGGATCTATAAAAAGGCAAAGAAAGCTTTTTGTAAGGTTTTTCGACTTTCACTAAATGCGATACCCATTCAACTGGCTCATTACATTTCTCGATTATTCCTCTATTCTCCAGTTTTCATCTAACTTTTTCCCAAGGGCTTTTTTTAATGTTAGTGGGAAACGTCTAGAAGCGCGTACGGTAGGGGCAGCGTTCTCACTAATTTGTAAACTCCGAATTTTCCTAATCCATGAACGTGCTCAGGGTGTTAACTCGTATAATTAAATTGAATTCTATACATGATTCTAACCCTAAAATTGGTTCCGCCCTCTCGTTTGTAGTATTAAATTCAACAACTTTGGACGTTATTTCTCACAGTGCATTCAAATTTTGCATTGAAGTTTAGGTGTAAAATTAAATTATTTAGCTCTCATTCCCTAGTGGTTGGCGGGGTTCCGAGACCGGAGGGGTATTATGGTTTCTAAAAATTACATTTTTTATATAATTATACGTTTTTCAAAAATTGGCGTGGTGAATCTTTATTTGGGCGCAAAAAAATACATGGTCATGGGATCCCCGACAGGAACGAATTCCTTACGATTTTTCTACAACTGCGAATGTAACTCCAAATAAAATCTGTATATTTTATATTTATTTTTACTTTATATCATGTCGAAGGGGTTATGAAGAAAATTGTAATCAGCCCTTTGAGACGGCCGGCATGGATCTGACCACATAGCCTATTGTATTCTTCTTATGATACCCTTTCATTTAATACCAATATCGAGGGGGCTGTGATTTCAAAGGTAATTCCCCCTTTTTGAGACGGCCGCCATGGATCTAACGGTTTATTAAGTATACTATATAGCTTAATGTATCCTTCTTATAATACCCTTTCATTTGATACCCATGTCTAAGGGGTTGTGAAGAAAATGGTAATCCGCCCTCTTGAGGGGGCCGCGGTGGATCTAACGGCATTGTCTCCCAGCTGGCACACATTTGAATTTGTAACAAACTTATGTTACAATTGGGTTCTAACCCAGTTTTTTTTAAACGAATTTAGTCACATATAGGATATGTTATTGTTTCGAATTAGCATGTTGCAACAAATCATCCGGGACAGGTATACTACAGTTTTAATTTTGTTACGAAAAAAAAAAACACTTGTTGCAAAAGGGTTCCGTAAAAGTTGCAAAAACTGATGTCATATTTAAATTAAATTAAAGTTATTGAAACATTTCGTTTAGTAGCACCTTTTAAAATTATATTATATTGTAACTGGCACAAATAAAGTATCTAGTTGGCACTCTTGATGTGACTAAGTTGCTGTGTGTTTTAATCCAGTTACTATTACATTTTAAATGTTCAAACCGTTGCAGGGAGGTTTTTGTTTAGTTATAAGGACTTTGTAAAAAAAAATCTGTCAAAAGTTACATGCTAATCACATTTTTCGTCGTTCTAAGTTTTTCCTACACCATTCAGTTTTATTTGAAGAAAACAAATGCGATTTCCTCTGGTATTTCATATTTCCTATAACAATTTTTTAGTGCCAATATGATAAAAAAGTGCAATATGATGAAAAAGTGCATTTAGCTATAGTTTTCAGATTGCCATGCTCATAATACAATTTCGAAAATTTTCTAATTTCGCAATTATTTTCCAAATTTTCATTTTTTGGGTGGCGCGTGAATTTTTCAGAAGCAAGTCACCCACATTCATCAACAAAATGGCATTCGTTCTATAATTTTGGTGTAAAATCCTGAAATATTTCCATCTTAAAGTACACAGTGAGCAATTTGTTTGTCTTTTCATTTCATTCCATTATGCGATTTTGTCTTTGTCACAAATATGTAAGCATATACATGCATATACACAGTGACGGATTAACCCTTAACCAAATTAAGCAATTGCCTAGGGCATCACGTCTGAGGGGCACCAGAAAAAGCACAAAAAAATCCGCTCGTCACTCTCTCAGGTCACCAAAAACCACACCAAAAAAAGTTTCTAGGACTAATTTGAAAATTCTAGCGTTTCAAATTGACATAGGCCGGTTTAACTCTGTTAAACTAGCACTGTTAACTTAACACCGTTTCTAGCAGGCCATTTGATAATTCACATTTTACAACTAACAACAAGCAAAAATAATAACATTTCTCATTTTACAAATAACAAATGGCTAAAAAAAAAAAATAATAATAATAATAAAAAGAATGTCTTCTAAATTATTTGCTTACAACAAAAATTTATAAGCACACATCAATCCATTTTGACAGTATTTAGCTGTGCTACATTTTAGCTAAGTCAAAAAGCAGAAATAAATTAGCTAACAGCGCTAAAAAATTGCTATTTTTGCCGTTGTTAACTTGCCTAACTCAGTTAAATTAACTTGGGCATAAACCTGACAATGGAGCTCAACTTAGAGTCATAACCCCTCTCCCGCTTTCCCACTCGCTGCCCGCTAGTACATTAGGCAATTCGAATGCACCGGAATTACGATCAGCCAATTCTTTCATTTGATACCCATGTCGAAGGGGTTGTGAAGAAAATTTCAATCCGCCCTCCTGAGACGGCTGCCATGGATCTAGGTATATTGAGTATAGCATATTGCATTGTCATCGGAGCTAAAGTTGTATGCAAAATTTCAGCATGATAGAATATCCGGAAGTATTTAAAAAATCGACTGCAAAATTTGTTCCGTGAAGAAAACAGTAATCCGTCCTCTTGAGACGGCCGCCATGGATCTAACGGTATAATAAGTATACCATTTGCATTGTCATCGCAGCTGAAGCTGTGTTCAAAATGTCAGGGTGATCGGGTAGTAGGAAGTATTCAAAAACTCGATTGCAAGATTTGTACCGGAAAACCAGACAGACAAGAAAGCGAGCTAATAAAAACGTTTTAAAAACCGAACTGTTTAAAATTAATGAACTGAGAAGGAAAAAACAAGTTAAAATTTCAAGTTACTTAGGAATACAAAGACACCCGTCAAAGACGAAGAAAGAAAATGCCCAATGATGGTTCAGCTCCTGAAGTAAGTTTAAGCCCAAGAGAACAATTCAAAATAACGTGTTATTATATGTAGCATCATTGAAAAATTAAATGCAGAGATGCGAAAAAGAAGAGAGATATACAAGCTTTGTTCCAGAACTCGAATGTGGGATCCCGCGGGACAAAAATTTTCCCAATTTGTGTTCCTTTACTTTCTCATGCAAGAAAAAGTGGGGAAATTTTCACTTCCCCTCCTGCAGGAATTAGCCGGAGGTTTTCGGTCCTGCGATTTCTTGCAAGTTGTCAATTGACAATTTTTTGTATGTATGTGGGTATCTTAACAAGCGGCATACACATAGACAATCGACATTTATGTTATCTTTTTCTTGATTTGCAGGAAATTGCCCAAAAAGTGTTTCTTTACTTTCTGAATTTTTGAAAAAATTATCCCCACCATTCAACTAAGTTTTTGCCCAACAAATTTTTGCAGGAAAAGTACTGGAACAAAGCTACAAAGAAAGGCGGTAAAGGTTTAAAGACCGATTCTAGTTGACATACGGATAGGGGGGCCCACAGGCGAGGATTGCTTAGGGCATCAACTAGTCTTAATCCGTCACTGCATATACATATGTATAAGAAAGAATAATAACTTTTCCGAATTTTCAAAGTTGTTGATGTTGATGCAGGCAACTTAAGTTTGTGGCAACAACATACATTTAAAACATAGCCACAACACATTTTTCGCCTCGTTACGATCAAAGTTGTTACAAAATAAATATTAAAAATAAGTGGTTAAAAAATTTTTTTAAAAAAAATTCTTTTCATTAACTAAAAAATGTACTGAAAAGTAAAAAATAAAAAATATTTTAAAGAAAGCGTGAAATTTCAATTTTAATGAAAAAGTTAATTAAAAGAATGGCGCATTTTTCATCAAAAAAATTTGTTAGAATTTGAAATTAACAAAGCAAAAAATTGAGGGTTATTGTAAATCTCACGCGATTTACAGTTATATTTTCAATTTTTGATGAAAAATGCGCCATTCTTTTAATTAACTTTTTCATTAAAATTGAAATTTCACGCTTTCTTTAAAATATTTTTTATTTTTTACTTTTCAGTACATTTTTTAGTTAATGAAAAGAATTTTTTTTAAAAAAATTTTTTAACCACTTATTTTATTTTCTACTTTTTAGTTTATTATATGTATTCCGCCATTTTATGATGGCAATTCTATTAGATTTAAAATTACGTCACACAGTTTACTGTATTCATTTGATACCCATGTCGTGGGCTCGGTGGAACATAATTGCAAAAACGGCCGCCATCTCGGAACCGTCTTCTTGATTTTTTTACAAAAAGGTCAGATTGCATTTAGTACTTATACATGATGAGTTGAACTCAAGTTGAACCCAAGTCTAACTACATGTAAACGGGAGTCGAGTTGGGTTAAGGTTGACTGAACTCGAATCAGCTCTGCTACCTGGGTTTAGTTGAAATTATGCATACGGACATGAGTTCAGTATTTGAGTAGTTGAATGTAGTTGACAGCAGCATCTCTGTGTTTGTTTGTGATTTTTTGTAACGTGTATTGCTTCTTTATTATCAACTCACCCTTAACTCAACTATTCATCTCATCATTCATACACATTAACCACCCGAACTACGAGTGTGTGCAAAATTGGAAGTTGATCGGTTATGTTTTATACTTTTTAGTCTATTATAAGCTTTCCGCAATTTAGTGTTAGCCGCCATTTTGAATTTGGAATGACGCCACATAGCTTATTGTGTTCTACCTGTCATATCCTTTCATTTGATACCCATGTCAGAGGGCCGCGGAGCACAATTTCAAAAATCGGGCGCCATTTTGGAACTGCCATCTTGATATTTTTACAAAATGGCCAGATTGCATTGTCATCCAAACTAAACGTGTATGCAAAATTTCAGCTCTATCCGAAACCGGGAAGTGGGTCAAATTTAACTTCCAAGATTTGACGACAAACAGTGGCACAATTTCAAAAATCGGGCGCCATTTTGGAACCGCCATCTTGATATTTTTACAAAATGGCCAGATTGCATTGTCATCCAAACTAAACGTGTATGCAAAATTTCAGCTCTATCCGAAACCGGGAAGTGGGTCAAATTTAACTTCCAAGATTTGACGACAAACAGTGTAAGTTAAATAAAAGAATTTAAAAATAGCATTGCACATCGCAATCGATATTAAAGTCGCATTACATATCTATTTTGCGACCCTTTTACCTGTTAGATTAACTCCATTGCTACTAATTTGTCCTAGCTGGGCTATTATATTCTACTTATCCGCCCTCTTGAGGTGGCCGCCATGGTTCTAACGATACATTGGTGTGAGTGAGATTTACTGAAAGTGGGACTTTAGCTGAAAAAGTTCTTCATTAAACGATCATTCTTCTCCGGAATTACATATATGTCGTTTTCTACAAGATTTGAAACATTATTTATATATTTTATGGTCCGAATTATACTCTAATATGTTGGATACAATCTAATCAAGCCCGTTTTCAAAACGAAATTTAATCAAATTATAACCTCAAATTATAAATTGAAAACCTTAATATCAATCGGCTAAACTAGAGAAACACGAGATACCCTCGTCTGCCTCTTGAAACACGTCAATCTCGCTAACCAGATCCTTTTGTGATTTCTCCGCGAAGAGGAAGACAAATTTCTTGTAGGCGAGGCCACAATTTCCTTTGGTGTCCTTTCGTTAATGCGTGGTCCCAGATTTCCTGCCGCTCAATCTGAGTGAGAGCTTCTTGTACAGCTGTTGTTGTTCTTCAAATTATGTCAATGTCGTCTGCATAAGCCAGTAATTGGGTGGACTTGTGGAGGATTGTGACCTTGATGTTACGTCCGAATTTCGGATCACTTTCTCCAACGCCAGATTGAAAAGGAGGCAGGCCAGACCGTCCCTTTGACAGAGTCCATTATAGACGTTGATTGGTCTGGACAGTGTTCCGGATACCTTTACTTGGCTTGACACATTGGCACCTACATAGTCTTGTCAGTTTGTTGGGGATGCCGAATTCTCTCATGGCTTTGTAGATTTCTACTCTCGCTATGCTATCATAGGCGACTTTAAAGTCTATGAAGAGGTGTTGAATTGAGTTTTTTAAATTCGTGACGTCACTTTTTGAATGTAAAATGTGCCCCAGAATCCATTCCTGTTACTTATCTTCTCCAATTAAATGTGGGGTGTTCCAGATTCAATAAACTTGATACCCTGGTCAACCTTCGCTTAAAGGGAAAAGCTAGGTATGTTTCATAAATGCAGGTTAAGAACCGGGCAATAGCTACCAATAAAGTATTTATACCCTGATGCATGTCTATCAGCTAATTAATTGTAATTTAATTTCGTGCAAAGCAAAAATATTTCCTCCCTATATAATTAATACACCAATATTATCTTCCGTTTACTATTCAGATGGTTGATAAGTCAGATTTTGCCGAAATTTAGTATCAAAGCCGAAACTCGTGAAACTTTCGGATTTGAAGAAGATTACTTATCAAGTTAAAGACCCTTAATACAAAACATTTAATTCTCTGCGATTCAAGCACACGAAAGATGCTTAAACAGAGGAGCCACTCTTGCTATTGAACTTTAATGGTATGTATGTAGTTAGGTTTTGAATCTCATGGATCCAGAAGAAAGGCGGTGATCAGAAGTAGGGAATTGTTGCAATGTTGTTGTAGGGTACTTGATCAGAAAAATTCGCTTGATAAGTCCTCTAAGTAACTTGACTAAACCTGGTGCAAATTTTTAGGATCATCTGCTAAAGGAAGAGCCTTTAGATAACTAACATGTGAGGGAGAATCTTTGTTGGTCAATAATGACAAGAATTCCATATTAGACTTTATGACTTTCTAAACCTATTATACTTATTAAACATGTAATGTTACTGAGGGTAACAACTTCAAAACTACACTTGAGTAACTAATGGTATTAGTATTTTAATTTAAATTAAGACCCGCTGTAAAATATACATAATATGCATAATGCAGTATATTAGCCAAGTATTTTTTAAATATTGTTTTACTAAATCCACATCTAATTGCATATACAGATCCGTTCGCCTCACATTTTGCAACGTAGCTCGATAAACAGGGTTCGAAATAAATTTGATTTTGTTGTAAAAACTTTAACAATCCCAAAATACTTTAAGAGCTAAAACTTTTAATTACCTCAACTCAACTCTCGTCTGATTTTGTTGCAACAGTCTTCAGTAATTCCAGCATCTGGCCAGCCAATGCTTCGAGTGATTTTATTAGAACGCCACATTTGTACGTGTAGATGCTGAAAGTATTTGGAACTCTGTTGATCCACGCCTGGATATAATGTATATAAGCTCCAGCTCCAATGTTTGTTGTGACTATACTTTTCGAACGAGCGAGAATTTATCGACCTGCTTTTATTTTCCCAGAACAAGATACTAGATGCCAAAATTGAAGCAAAGAAAACATTCGGTACGCCACGACACGAATCAATTCAAATCCCAAAAGCTCGTTAATTATATGCTTTGGCTTCAAGGGCTTCCATACCGAAAAATGAAACAAGAAGGGTGAACCACCCTTAACTTATCTTCTCGTGCTGCACGATATCATCAGGTAAGCTGAAGCTTTTTCCTTTGATTCGGGGTACTAAAATGTTTGGAAAGCTTAAATGTCCTTAAATAACCGAGGATACATAAAAATCCCTGGGTTTAATTAGTCCTTAGCTTTTTGGACGAAAAAAAGTTTAGTGGAGCTTAAATGTCGTTAAGATTTGTCTATGCTATCTACTGTTTACGGCGCCATCTGTCCTATTTCGACTAAACGTAAAGGATACTTCGTCCTGCATCGAAACTTGGGAAAGAAAATTTTAGGTGAAAGAACAAGCTACAAGCTAAATTAAAGCTCTACTTTTATTTCGAAGGATAATGCAAAAGCTGTTGAAAGACTCTTTTACGCCACGTCCCAATTTGCCTACACTAAATTTAAGCTTTGTATAACTATCGGTAAGTTTTTCCAACATTTGGGTTTTACCGTTAGCTGTTGACTTAAAAAATAAATAAATTTTTAATATTTAGGAATTATTTCTATAAAATAAACCTGAGTAATACAACTTTTGCTTAGTCAAAAGAAAATTTCCTGAGAGGTACACTGTTTAGTCTTTTAAGATTTGAACTCCTTTAAAGTTTAGTACTTCTCTTATTGCAAATACGAGGGTTTCGACATTGTTTTTTCAAAAACAAAGCTTTGATTTGAATATAAGGAACTACTGGATTTAAATATAACGAACTACTGGAATGCCTGTATGAATGTGTATTGGTATACTTTAAGAATACGCGGGGTGGGGTACGTTTATCTTTAACCTGCATAGTATGTTAGATTACAATTTTATATTGTGACACTACACTTTTAAATAGAGATAAACAGAGACGAGAAAAGGGACATGATGTGCCGAATACATAGAAAAGGATATATCACTGCGTGCATGAGTTATCGTGATAGAACTTTGTTGACTTCAGGAATTATCTTTGCAGAAACTCTCTCGTTTCCATTTTTCTCCTTCTGCTATCAAACATTTGCAAAGCTTTTTAACCTACCGCTCTCAAAAAGTTATACTTGGTGGTGGTATTTCCTCGAAAGTTCCACTTCGTGCTGGCGTACCCCAAGGTTCTATTCTGGGGCCTCTTTTATTTCGCATTTTTATTAGCGATCTTCCTTCGGTAGTAACACATTCTAAGATTCATATGATGATGTGCAACTTTATATCTCAGCGCCCAATAATCAAGTTCGAAGATATGTGCAGGAGCTTGCTACTGAACGCCGTGTTTCTTCCTGGTCGACTTCAAACTTACTTTAAGTTAATACTTCGAAGTCTCATGCATCTTTTTCTCTCATTCTGCTACTCTTCATCCTGACCTCCCGTGTTCGTTTTTTTTACAATTCACACCATTTTGGCCATATCTCTACTCACCCTATTCTAATTCCGTTATGGGCTGCTCTCCCCATTTTTTCTTACGGTTTGTGGCTCTTCAACGAGAAATTTCAAACTTTTGTACCAAAATTTTATGCCGAAGTTTCTTTTTTGATTTGTGGTGTTTTTTGGGGGTGCTTCAGTTAAAAAAATGTCTGATAAAAAATTCATATTTTTCTTCGGAGAACCACAACCCGTGAGAAAAATAGAGGTTGCCATTTAAAATTTCAGACTTACTCCAACCACCTGCGAGGGGGTGAGTGGGTAGGGATGAGTTGTGTGTGCGAACGATTCCACCCTGCAAGCGGAGCAACTTTTGTTCATAACTTTTTTAAGAAAACCTACCTCTCAGAAAATATCGGACCGTTATCGAACATTTTCCGAACCCTTTATATCCACTTTTTTTGGAATAGGAATACAATTGGAAAAAGTCGTCCGCCATATTGGCGCGACCATTTTGAAGTCTTAGAAAGATGGGGGGAGTATTTCAATGAGCTACTGAATGAAGACGACGAAAATGAGAGTGAAAGTCATGTGAACCAACCCAATAGAAACGCGCCTGCCTACAAAGGTAGTGATGCTGATGCTGCTAATGAAAGTGAGGTGCCTACAATGGACGAGGTACAAGAAGCTATGACGAACCTTAAAATCAATAAAGCCCCAGGAAAAGATAGCATAGCAATTGAGATGTGGAAATATGGAGGGCCAAGAATTAAGGAACGGGTTACACAGGTTTATAGAACCGATCTGGCAGAAGATCCTATTTGAATGGATGGAAGGTGTGATATGCTCCTTGCATAAAAAAGGAGATTAACTCTTGTGTGAGAACTATAGGGGTATAACCCTCCTCAACTCAGCGTATAAAATACTATCCACTATTTTGTACAAAGAATTTGTACCCAAAGGCATAATAGGTTGTTATCAATGTGGCTTTCGACCAGGTAGGTCCACTACAAACCATATTTCCACTTTAAGAAGAATTTTGGAAAAATCATGGGAGCTCAACAT
>OX465281.1:53938040-54070233 GCA_949987705.1 Thereva unica | reverse complement strand
GGATTAGGACTTGCTAACAGAGCTGCTAGGTGTTCGTCTGCAGTGACTTTTCTCGGGTCTTGACAGAAGTGACAAATCGGGTGCCACCACTTTCCGAGGTCTTTCTTAGCCGTTCGCCCCCCCCCCCCCCCCCCGCCGAGTCTTTGCCGGATGGATTTTGGATTACATTTAGTTTTTTCGACGCCTTGGTGGGATTTATGAACTGTCTATTATTACTCTTTCATTTCAAAATACTGCGCCTTTTTATCTAAAATTACATTATCTCTCATGTTATAATATAATTTAAGCTCTTCAGAAACTTTTGTTTTCCTTTCCGGCCACCCGCTCCCAAACTAAATTTTGAAGCGTTGGATTGTATCGTTATCGGTTTTTTTTGACTCAAAAATTTTTAATGATGGAGTCTCTATTATTAGCTTTTTGATTTAACGTGGTCTAAGTTCAAGAACCCTTTCCCATTTAAAGTTTAAATTTTTCTTTAATAGTTCCCGCAACGGCCGCGGCTAAATTAGGAATGTATGCGTGAACGTAATTTATCATGCCCAAGAGTTTTTGGAGATCCTTTTTGTTCTTGGGGTGTTTCATTTTCTCAATACCCTTTATCCTTTCTGGGTCATGCCTAATACCTTTTTGCGAGATTATGTGATCCAGATATTCCACTTCTGGTACCTTGTATTGTAATTTTTCCTTATTAAACCGAATTCCAAGACTTCTATCCTGTCCATCACTTGTTGTAGTATGGCATCATGCTCACTTTCTGTTTTGGCCGCAATTAAAATGTCATCCAGATAAATTATTATACCCGCAAGGTCTTTGAAATTTCTTTCGTTGTACCTTTGGAAAATTTCCGGTGCTGTCTTTGTCCCAAACCATAGTCGCTTAAAGCTGTAGTATCCATAAGGTGTACTAAAGGTGCACAGTGCATTCGATTTCTTATCAAGTGCCACAGTACCCGTCCGTCAGATCAAGTACTGTAAATGTTATTTTTTCCGCCAGTTCCTGCGTAATTTCCTCAAATGTAGGCAGGGGTTAATTCGCTCGGATCTATAAAAAAGCAAAGGAAGCTTTTTGTAAGGTTTTTCGACTTTCACTAAATGCGATACCCATTCAACTGGCTCATTACATTTCTCGATTATTCCTCTCTTCTCCAGTTTTCATCTAACTTTTGCCCAAGGGCTTTTTTTAATGTTGGTGGGAAACGTCTAGAAGCGCGTACGGTAGGGGCAGCGTTCTCACTAATTTGTAAACTTCGAATTTTCCTAATCCATGAACGTGCTCAGGGTGTTAACTCGTTTAATTAAATTGAATTCTATACATGATATAGGATATGTTATTGTTTCGAATTAGCATGTTGCAACAAATCATCCGGGACAGGTATACTACAGTTTTAATTTTGTTACGAAAAAAAAAAAAAACACTTGTTGCAAAAGGGTTCCGTAAAAGTTGCAAAAACTGATGTCATATTTAAATTAAATTAAAGTTATTGAAACATTTCGTTTAGTAGCACCTTTTAAAATTATATTATATTGTAACTGGCACAAATAAAGTATCTAGTTGGCACTCTTGATGTGACTAAGTTGCTGTGTGTTTTAATCCAGTTACTATTACATTTTAAATGTTCAAACCGTTGCAGGGAGGTTTTTGTTTAGTTATAAGGACTTTGGAAAAAAAATCTGTCAAAAGTTACATGCTAATCACATTTTTCGTCGTTCTAAGTTTTTCCTACACCATTCAGTTTTATTTGAAGAAAACAAATGCGATTTCCTCTGGTATTTCATATTTCCTATAACAATTTTTTAGTGCCAATATGATAAAAAAGTGCAATATGATGAAAAAGTGCATTTAGCTATAGTTTTCAGATTGCCATGCTCATAATACAATTTCGAAAATTTTCTAATTTCGCAATTCTTTTCCAAATTTTCATTTTTTGGGTGGCGCGTGAATTTTTCAGAAGCAAGTCACCCACATTCATCAACAAAATGGCATTCGTTCTATAATTTTGGTGTAAAATCCTGAAATATTTCCATCTTAAAGTACACAGTGAGCAATTTGTTTGTCTTTTCATTTCATTCCATTATGCGATTTTGTCTTTGTCACAAATATGTAAGCATATACATGCATATACTATACATATGTATAAGAAAGAATAATAACTTTTCCGAATTTTCAAAGTTGTTGATGTTGATGCGGGCAACTTAAGTTTGTGGCAACAACATACATTTAAAACATAGCCACAACACATTTTTCGCCTCGTTACGATCAAAGTTGTTACAAAATAAATATTAAAAATAGCGGGGGGCGAACGGCTAACAAAGATCTCGGAAAGTGGTGACACCCGATTTGTCACTTCTATTAAAATCCGAAGAGATCCACTGCAATCAAACACCAAGCAGACCTGTTAGCAAGTCCTAATCCCACCTCCCCGCGGTGCCCCCTGGGGTACTTCTTCGGAAGGAGCTAACGGGAGAGGGGCGAATGGCGAGCTCTCTGCGCCACAAAACAGAGCTTTTAAGTCGGTTGGGCTGAGGGTTAGCAACCCGCTCCCATAAAAAACACTATTGCTACGAATCGGCAAACAGTACCTCGGAACCGGATGGACAACACGACGACGACCTTTGCTTTTCGAACAAGGACACGAATCGGATCATGGAATGTGAGAACAATGCTTGCTGAGGGACGGCTGGATGAAGTCCTCAACGAGATGAATCGATATAAAATCAAGATCATGGGACTGAGCGAGACCAGATGGCCCGATGCGGGGGAACATATCTGCCCAAATGGCGAGTCCTTCTTATATTCTGGGAGAAATGAAACTGAAAGCCGTAGGAGTGATGTTGGCGTAATACTCACCAAAGAAGCCAGGGCTAGCCTCATTAGCTGGTCACCAGTTTCTGAGAGGATTATTACCGTGCGCCTACGTACCAGGCTAAGAAGTACTACGGTAGTTCAATGCTATGCTCCAACCGAAGACGCAGAAGATGACATCAAAGACGAGTTCTACATGCGACTGAATGAGGTTTTTCGCTCTATTCCAAGGGGAGACATCATTGTATTAATGGGTGACTTAAATGCACAAATCGGTCACGACAACACCGGTCTTGAACAAACAAAAGTGGGACTTTAGCTGAAAAAGTTCTTCATTAAACGATCATTCTTCTCCGGAATTACATATATGTCGTTTTCTACAAGATTTGAAACATTATTTATATATTTTATGGTCCGAATTATACTCTAATATGTTGGATACAATCTAACCAAGCCCGTTTTCAAAACGAAATTTAATCAAATTATAACCTCAAATTATAAATTGAAAACCTCAATATCAACCGGCTGAACTAAAAAAACACGAGAAACCCTCGTCTGCCTCTTGAAACACGTCAATCTCGCTAACCAGATCCTTTTGTGATTTCTCCGCGAAGAGGAAGACAAATTTCTTGTAGGCGAGGCCACAATTTCCTTTGGTGTCCTTTCGTTAATGCGTGGTCCCAGATTTCCTGCCGCTCAATCTGAGTGAGAGCTTCTTGTACAGCTGTTGTTGTTCTTCCAATTATGTCAAGGTCGTCTGCATAAGCCAGTAATTGGGTGGACTTGTGGAGGATTGTGACCTTGATGTTACGTCCGAATTTCGGATCACTTTCTCCAACGCCAGATTGAAAAGGAGGCAGGCCAGACCGTCCCTTTGACAGAGTCCATTATAGATGTTGATTGGTCTGGACAGTGTTCCGGATACCTTTACTTGGCTTGACACATTGGCACCTACATAGTCTTGTCAGTTTGTTGGGGATTCTCTCATGGCTTTGTAGATTTCTACTCTGGCTATGCTATCATAGGCGACTTTAAAGTCTATGAAGAGGTGTTGAATTGAGTTTTTTAAATTCGTGACGTCACTTTTTGAATGTAAAATGTGTCCCAGATTCCACTCCTCTTACTTATCTTCTCCAATTAAATGTGGGGTGTTCCAGATTCAATAAACCTGATACCCTGGTCAACCTTCGCTTAAAGGGAAAAGCTAGGTATGTTTCATAAATGCAGGTTAAGAACCGGGACAAAAACTACCAATAAAGTATTTATACCCTGATGCATGTCTATCAGCTACATAATTAATTGTAATTTAATTTCGTGCAAAGCAAAAATATTTTCTCCCTATATAATTAATACACCAGTATTATCTTCCGTTTACTATTCAGATGGTTGATAAGTCAGATTTTGCCGAAACTCGTGAAACTTTCGGATTTGAAGAAGATTACTTATCAAGTTAAAGACCCTTAATACAAAACATTTAATTCTCTGCGATTCAAGCACACGAAAGATGCTTAAACAGAGGAGCCACTCTTGCTATTGAACTTTAATGGTATGTATGTAGTTAGGTTTTGAATCTCATGGATCCAGAAGAAAGGCGGTGATCAGAAGTAGGGAATTGTTGCAATGTTGTTGTAAGGTACTTGATCAGAAAAATTCGCTTGATAAGTCCTCTAAGTAACTTGACTAAACCTGGTGCAAATTTTTAGGATCATCTGCTAAAGGAAGAGCCTTTAGATAACTAACATGTGAGGGAGAATCTTTGTTGGTCAATAATGACAAGAATTCCATATTAGACTTTATGACTTTCTAAACCTATTATACTTATTAAACATGTAATGTTACTGAGGGTAACAACTTCAAAACTACACTTGAGTAACTAATGGTATTAGTATTTTAATTTAAATTAAGACCCGCTGTAAAATATACATAATATGCATAATGCAGTATATTAGCCAAGTATTTTTTAAATATTGTTTTACTAAATCCACATCTAATTGCATATACAGATCCGTTCGCCTCACATTTTGCAACGTAGCTCGATAAACAGGGTTCGAAATAAATTTGATTTTGTTGTAAAAACTTTAACAATCCCAAAATACTTTAAGAGCTAAAACTTTTAATTACCTCAACTCAACTCTCGTCTGATTTTGTTGCAACAGTCTTCAGTAATTCCAGCATCTGGCCAGCCAATGTTTCGAGTGATTTTATTAGAACGCCACATTTGTACGTGTAGATGCTGAAAGTATTTGGAACTCTGTTGATCCACGCCTGGATATATGTATATAAGCTCCAGCTGCAATGTTTGTTGTGACTATACTTTTCGAACGAGCGAGAATTTATCGACCTGCTTTTATTTTCCCAGAACAAGATACTAGATGCCAAAATTGAAGCAAAGAAAACATTCGGTACGCCACGACACGAATCAATTCAAATCCCAAAAGCTCGTTAATTATATGCTTTGGCTTCAAGGGCTTCCATACCGAAAAATGAAACAAGAAGGGTGAACCACCCTTAACTTATCTTCTCGTGCTGCACGATATCATCAGGTAAGCTGAAGCTTTTTCCTTTGATTCGGTGTACTAAAATGTTTGGAAAGCTTAAATGTCCTTAAATAACCGAGGATACATAAAAATCCCTGGGTTTAATTAGTCCTTAGCTTTTTGGACGAAAAAAAGTTTAGTGGAGCTTAAATGTCGTTAAGATTTGTATATGCTATCTACTGTTTACGGCGCCATCTGTCCTCTTTCGACTAATAATGTAAAGGATACTTCGTCCTGCATCGAAACTTGGGAAAGAAAATTTTAGGTGAAAGAACAAGCTACAAGCTAAATTAAAGCTCTATTTTTATTTCGAAGGATAATGCAAAAGCTTTTGAAAGACTCTTTTACACCACGTCCCAATTTGGCTACACTAAATTTAAGCTTTGTATAACTATCGGTAAGTTTTTCCAACATTTGGGTTTTACCGTTTGCTGTTGACTTAAAAAATAAATAAATTTTTAATATTTAGGAATTATTTCTATAAAATAAAACCTGAGTAATAGAACTTTTGCTTAGTCAAAAGAAAATTTCCTGAGAAGTACATTGTTTAGTCTTTTAAGATTTGAGCTCCTTTAAAGTTTAGTACTTCTCTTATTGCAAATACGAGGGTTTCGACATTGTTTTTTCAAAAACAAAGCTTTGATTTGAATATAAGGAACTACTGGATTTAAATATAACGAACAATTGCAATGCCTGTATGCATGTGTATCGGTATACTTTAAGAATACGCGGGATGGGGTACGTTTATCTTTAACCTGCATAGTATGTTAGATTACAATTTTATATTGTGACACTACCCTTTTAAATAGAGATAAACAGAGACGAGAAAAGGGACATGATGTGCCGAATACATAGAAAAGGATATATCATTGCGTGCATGAGTTATCGTGATAGAACTTTGTTGACTTCAGGAATTATCTTTTGTACTGCCAGCCTGTCAGGTCGCCGAGCCCGACTAATGCGCACTCCGCTCCCTCATCTGATGGTTTTATCTTTCGTTGTGTGGACACCCTCGAAGTGCTCACCGCCCTAAATTCCGTTAAATCTAAAGCGATTGGCAGTTATAACACCTCGTCTCGGTTTCTAAATATGCTCATTATGTCTGTTGCTCGTCTTAACTTATATTTTCAACTCATGCCTCACAGTATCTAAGTTTCCATCGTCTTAAAAGCTTGCTGTAAATATAACAATACCCAAATCCCTATCTCCTGCTTGTCCTTCTGATTTTCAGCCTATCAGTATTCTTCCATTTTTAGGTAAGGCCCTTGAAAAGCTGATAGCAACTCAAATCCTTCAGTATTGTGATCGCAGCAGCTTGACTTTTCTAAAGCCTCTGATAGCGTCAATCACTCTCTGCTTTTGCAGAAACTCTCTCGTCTCCATTTTTCTCCTTCTGCTATCAAACATTTGCAAAGCTTTTTAACCAACCGCTCTCAAAAAGTTATACTTGGTGGTGGTATTTCCTCGAAAGTTCCACTTCGTGCTGGCATACCCCAAGGTTCTATTCTGGGGTCTCTTTTATTTCGCATTTTTATTAGCGATCTTCCTTCGGTAGTAACAGATTCTGATTCATATGATGATGTGCAACTTTATATCTCAGCGCCCAATAATCAAATTCGAAGATATGTGCAGGAGCTTGGTACTGACTTACGCCGTGTTTCTTCCTGGTCGACTTCAAACTTACTTCAAGTTAATACTTCGAAGTCTTCATGCATTCTGCTACTCTTCATCCTGACCTCCCGTATTCGTTTTTTTACAATTCACACCGTTTTGGTCATATCTCACCCTATTCTAATTCCGTTATGGGCTGCTCTCCCCATTTTTTCTCACGGTTTATGGCTCTTCAACGAGAAATTTCAAACTTTTGTACCGACATTTTATGCCGAAGTTTCTTTTTTGATTTGTGGTGTTTTTTGGGGGTGCTTCAGTTAAAAAAATGTCTGATAAAAAATTTATATTTTTCTTCGGAGAACCACAACCCGTGAGAAAAATAGAGGTTGCCACTTAAAATTTCAGACTTACTCCCACCACCTGCGAGGGGATAAGTGGGTAGGGATGAGTTTTGTGTGCGAACGATTCCACCCTCCAAGCGGAGCAACTTTTGTTCATAACTTTTTTAAGAAAACCTACCTCTCAGAAAATATCGCACCGTTCTCGAACATTTTCCGAACCCTTTATATCCACTTTTTTTGGAATAGGAATACAATTGGAAAAAGTCGTCCGCCATATTGGCGCGGCCATTTTGAAGTCTTGGGAAGATGGGAGGAGTATTTCAATGAGCTACTGAATAAAGACGACGAAAATGAGAGTGAAAGTCATGTGAACCAACCCAATTGAAACGCGCCTGCCAATAACGGTAGTGATGCTGATGCTTTTTTTTTTTTTTTATGTGGCAGACTAGAGGCTTAGGGAAAGTCCCTTTGTACTGTCGACAATCTATTTTTTTTCCATATACACCGTCGAACAGCAGCTCTAGCCGGAAGATAGAGAGAAGAGAGAGAGAAAGAACGTCTTGTGCTGCGGACCCTGACCACTGCTGCTAATGAAAGTGAGGTGCCTACAATGGACGAGGTACAAGAAGCTATGACGAACCTTAAAATCAATAAAGCCCCAGGAAAAGATAGCATAGCAATTGAGATGTGGAAATATGGAGGGCCAAGAATTAAGGAACGGGTTACACAGGTTTATAGAATCGATCTGGCGTCAGAAGAAGATCCTACTTGAATGGATGGAAGGTGTGATATGCTCCTTGCATTAAAAAGGAGATTAACTCTTGTGTGAGTGAGAACTATAGGGGTATAACCAGAGATAACATAATACTCCGTATAAAGATGCGACAGCTAGAACAAAAAACCCGAACGCTTTTTGCCTCGGCAGGCCTCTGAGATTGCCTCCCCCTTAGCAATATGCAACATATTCGAGTTTCTAGCTATACTACACAAGGAGACGAAAGTGGTCATGGTCCGCAGCACAAGACATGCGGTGAGGTTGTGGATAAGGAAGCTAGAATTTTAGGGGGGCAAGGAAAGGAACTGACAACAGAATGTTTCTCGCAACATCTTTCTTTCTTTCTCATCTTTCAAACGTTTGCCTCTAGCGCTACATTGAAGGATTTCCCCGATGCTTTGTATTTAACTATTTCTTAGAACATTCCGTGTATTTTTTTAATGACTGTCTGAGATTCACTATCAATTTCACTTGATTTCAAATTCTTGGTGAGAGGATTTGCGATATTTTTAAAATAGGTACTTGGTTGAGGTTTTGGTTACGACTTTTTTTTCTGGTATTTCGGTATTGACTAACTCGATTGATGTTAGGAACGAATTTAGGTAATTATTCTTTATTTTATTTTAGCTGAATTTTCGCTATTGGCTTAAAATGTTGGGTTTGGGCTTTTGTTGTAGGTATATTGTGGGTGTAGATTTTTGGACATGGACACATTTTTTATAAAAAATGCCACAAAGTCGCACAACCTGGAGAGTTGTTTGTATCACCCAAAGTTGCAAAGCGCATAAGTGCTTTTCATAAACGCTTGTACAATTAAATCCCCGCCCACAATAAAAAATCGTACGTGTGCTCAAAACAATTCGATCGTAATTGTTTTGGTAAAAACAAATTAAAAATAGGTTCAATACCTTCCTTGTTATTTGAAAACTCTTCAATTAATGAAATTGAGGAAAGGCTTCATGCCAAGTCAATTTTCAGGGAAAACGTATGAGAGAAGGAATTCATAAACCAAACCGAAAATTGAACTCAGTTCGTGTTGAGTGTGTCAAGTAACCTCGGTATATAGGGTTGAATTTGGTCTCAAGAAATACTTATAGTAGGGCTATTTATAAACAAATTTTTTTAGGAATGTTTTCATAAGCAAGTGTGAAACCCTCAAATTTAGTTATTAGGGTTGTCCTGGGGGTAGTTTTCGATCAAGTTAGAGGGTTGACTTTATTTCTATTGAATTCGCCATACCCAAATTAGTAAATGGCGACATTATTAGCGGTTGGTATCAGCTCTTCCGCAACTAAATGTTTTCTTATATTGCGTGCATTGGACGTTCAATTTTTCAAGAACCTAAAAAAAATTATTTCTATATGATCCCAATGTCGTCCCATCCTAAATTTTGGCATTCTATATACGTTAAAATTGTGTGTACAAAATATAATTTTTTCAAAAATTTGAAAAAAACATTATTTTGAGATATTTCAAAAACAAAATTTTCAAAATGCCGGAAAAAGTTTTATTCTTTCTAATAATACTATGTTGTATATTGCAGAAAATAAAAACTCGTGAGCGTAGGTGCAATTAACCACAGATAATTTATTTTAAATAATTAACAAAATATTAGCAATTCAAGCAAAGGTAAATAGATCATAAGGTGGGAAACAGACAACTCAATTATTATATGTACAGTAACAGGGGATGAGTGTTTCCAATGCTAATTTCGTAACAACATATATCAAATTAAAGCAAAAGAAACTGGTGCTACTTTCAGCTTTCTATGTCAAATAGTTTTTGAACTAGATCAATTTAAAGATTTCAAAATTTGTTGAAAATTTAAGGTTTTCGACTTTTTGAAAATTTATAACTAAAACAATAGAAGGCCAAAAATTTGAAAATTTTGAAAAACGGATAAATCCTGTAATTACAAGTCCGAGACTGAATTCCTTCTCTCATACGTTTTCCCTGAAAATTGACTTGGCATGAAGCCTTTCCTCAATTTCATTAATTGAAGAGTTTTCAAATAACAAGGAAGGTATTGAAACTATTTTTAATTTGTTTTTACCAAAACAATTACGATCGAATTGTTTTGAGCACACGTACGATTTTTTATTATGGGCGAGGATTTAATTGTACAAGCGTTTATGAAAAGCACTTATGCGCTTTGCAACTTTGGGTGATACAAACAACTCTCCAGGTTGTGCGACTTTGTGGCATTTTTTATAAAAAATGTATCCAGAAATCTACACCCACAATATACCTACAACAAAAGCCAAAACCCAACATTTAAAGCCAATAGCGAAAATTCAGCTAAAATAAAATAAAGAATAATTACCTAAATTCGTTTCTAAAATCAATCGAGTTAGTCAATACCGAAATACCAGAAAAAAAAGTCGTAACCAAAACCTCAACCAAGTACCTATTTTAAAAATATCGCAAATCCTCTCACCAAGAATTTGAAATCAAGTGAAATTGACAGTGAATCTCAGACAGTCATTAAAAAAATACACGGAATGTTCTAAGAAATAGTTAAAATACAAAGCATCAGGGAAATCTTTCAATGTAGCGCTAGAGGCAAACGTTTGAAAGATGAGAAAGAAAGAAAGATGTTGCGAGAAACATTCTGTTGTCAGTTCCTTTCCTTGCCCCCCTAAAATTCTAGCTTCCTTATCCACAAACTCACCGCAATGTCTTGTGCTGCGGACCCTGACCACGTTCGCCTCCTTGTGTAGCTAGAAACTCGAATATGTTGCATGTTGCTAAGGGGGAGGCAATCTCAGAGGCCTGCCGAGGCAAAAAGCGTTCGGGTTTTTTGTTCTAGCTGTCGCATCTTTATACGGAGTATTATGTTATCTCTGGTATAACCCTCCTCAACTCAGCGTATAAAATTCTATCCACTATTTTGAACAAAGAATTTGAACCCAAAGGCATAATAGGTTGTTATCAATGTGGCTTTCGACCAGGTAGGTCCACTAAAAACCATATTTCCACTTTAAGAAGAATTTTGGAAAAATCATGGGAGCTCAACATCAATATTCACGTACTGTTTATAGACTTCAAGCAAGTTTAAGACAGCGTCAAGCGTGAGGAGCTATTTAAAGCTATGGAATGCTTCCGATTTCCAAAACACCTAATCGAAGCTACAATCTAGGTAGTGTTCAACCCTGAACATCAACACTAAAACGTAGCAAACTGATGCACTGCACCAACATTTCAACATTTTAGTACAATTCTTCTTCATCATACAAACGGAAGAACGGTCTCTTTTCTAAAAAGCACACTTGCGATAAAACCTCCAACGGAGACAGACGTAGTTTATATTAAGAATATTGTAACATTCCATCATTGTGCTCTAGTATAATTTTCCATACTATAATTAAAATTGTGAACTTATCATTGTTAAAAGTATTATAGTGTTCATAAAAATACACATTTAGACCGGAAATTTAAGTGTTCTCAATTAATCAAAATCATTCAAAAACATTGGTGCCGAAACCCGGGAATGCTGGTTCCCTCAGTAAAAATTTCTACACGAACAACATCAACAGGTGCGATAACGGACACATATTCCACAAGTAAAAGGAAACTAAATCTAATATATGTAATTAATTGATTTGGATCTCGGTGAGTCTGTTCCAATTACTTTTTATCATTACTAACCAATTCCGGGATATAAAATACTATCCATCATAAATTGTAATATAAATTTTCATGCATAATGTTAATGGTCAAAACAATATAACAATTAACAAGTTCAAATTCTAGAAACTTTTGAGCGCAACGATCAGACCACGTCAACGCGGTATCCTTAAGACAATAGATTAGTGACGAGGAATCGAAAATCATAAAGTCGAAACCTGTATAACATCCCGTTGCCTTAGTGAATCGACTTAAAAAACGAAATTTTTCAAGGGCCAAACAATTTATATTAAGTGCATCTTAAAAACGAAATTTTTGTCAAGGACAAAAACAATTTATATTGAGATGCACTGAGGAATGCAATGTTCCGCCTTTTATATTGAACAGTTCGATTGATGCAATAGAGACTTAACAATAAATTAACGGTTTGCTGATACATATACATTATATAAGACATTTAATTTTAAAAAAAAATTTTCTTTTCATTATTATGATAATTATGATGATAATCTCTAAATAGTATAAAACAAAGTCGCTGTTTTCGTCTGTCTGTCTGTTTCTCCGCTTACTTCTTCTAAACCACGCAACGGATTTTGATAGCGTTTTCACTATCTTTTAGAGAATTTCTTCTGGAAGGTTTATATGTATAATATATGCATACTATAATAGAGAAAAGCCGAGAATTCCAAAGATTTGTAATGATGTCGAAAAAAACATATTTTTGGGCGAAAAAAACATATTTTATTTTGGCTAAAGCTGGCTAAACCTTACGAGATAGATCAAAATAATGTACTATGGGAATGTATACATTAAAAAGGTCTACAGAAAAGTCTGCGATAGTTTATGCCTATCTCCTAAGGATAACCAACACAAACAAAGCAATACTGGAAAATTGATGCGTGATTGCTCATTAATAGTTTGGGATGAAGCTACCATGTCTAACAAAACTTCCGTGGAAGCCTTAGACAGAACAATGCGCGATTTGCGCAACACAAATTCACCTATGGGTGGATGTACAATTTTGTTCTCATCTCAGGTGTCTTTCGTCAAATTTTACCGGTTGTGACGAGAGGTACAAGAGCTGATGAAATTAATGCATGATTAAAAAGATCTTACCTTTGGCCATATGTGAATAAATTGGAACTTAAAACCAACATGAGAGTTTCGTTGTGTACACATGAAAACAGGCTTTTTGCAGAGTTGTTGCTCAAAATTGGTAATGGGCAGCTCCCAGAAGACACTGGAAGAATTAATTTAGATAATGAAAACCTTTGCGTTTTGGTAAATAACGTTCAAGAATTGGTCGACAATGTTTATCCCCAAGTTAATAACATAGGTTGTAAAACTATACCTTGGTTTAAAGAGAGAGCAATTCTGTCACCTACTAACAAACAAGTAGGCAAGGTAAATAACTTGATTCTCTCAAAAATTGATGCACCGACGCAAGTATACTACTCGGTAGACACTGTGCTCGATCTTGAAGAGGCTGTTCATTTTCCTACAGAATTTCTCAATTCCTTGCAGTCCTCTGGACTACCCCCACATAAATTGGTGTTGAAAGTAGGGTGTCCTATTATTTTATTACGGAACCTTAATCCACCCAAATTGTGCAATGGTACACGTTTACATGTAAAATCTTTAAAAACCTTTTTAATAGAGTGCACAATATTGACCGGATGTGGAACTGGAGAAGTTGTTTTAATTCCCCGAATTCCCTTAATGCCCACGGATTTACCATTTTAATTTAAAAGAGTGCAATTTCCAGTAAAACTATCTTTTTCAATGACCATTAATAAATCACAGGGTCAAACATTCAATGTTGCAGGTTTAGATTTAAGCGTTGAGTGTTTTTCACATGGACAATTATATGTAGCCCTTTCGCGTGTAACATCTAACCAAAATCTGTTTGTACTGTCTAATGAAAAAACAGCTCTAAACATTGTATATAAAGACATTTTATAGTAAGTTATACGACCTCCGTCGCAAACACTGTACACCCGTGCGAAGCCGGGGAGGGACGCTAACTAGTTATAATATAATTAAAATTACAGACTTTTCAGATATTTTTTTGGTGTTGAATACATAAGACATTTTTATTAAAAGGGGTAACATTTATTTAGGATGTGAAGGCATTACGGCAATGTATTTTGATTTCAGACTTTTTTATACAGGTTAATCTTTCGAAGTGAATTTGAACAAACTATTTAAAATTATTCTTTATGTAAAATAAATAAAGTTTATTCCGGTTAATATTAGTTAATGTGCGGCGTTAGTGGAATCGTAATTACATGAAAATTTAGTCGTACCTGAATTATTCGAAAACTTTTCAAACCGTTTTAGATATTTGAATTATTATACTTTTGTCAATATGGAAAAGGCTAAGACAAAACTCACTCTAGTCAAAGATAGAATTGGAAAATTCATGACAAATTGTCTAAAGACTGGTAAAGAAAAACGAAGTGCGGAATTCTTAACTACACGCTTACAGTTGCTCGATAGATATTGGGCACAGTTTCAAGAAGCTTATGAGGAACATTATGAATTAGCTGCAGCCGCTTTGCTGACACCAACCGCGGAAGAGGCTGGTAAGGAAATCGAAGACTTCTCAATTGTGGAATGTGAGTACATAGATGCTGCTCAGTGGCTAAAAGAGCAACTCAGTGCGTTGAACCCAACACATGATACTGTAGAACATGAGTTGTTTCAATCAACAATGCAATCACGGCCTCAAGCTGCTTCTCTAAAGCTGCCAAAAATAAATTTACCGTCATTCAGCGGAGCTTATCTAGATTGGCCTTCATTTCGCGACACGTATGTGACTCTCATTCATCAAAATGAATCTTTATCTGACGTAGAGAAATTACATTACCTAAAGTCCGCCGTAACCGGTGATGCTTCGAAGCTTCTACAACATTTCTCCATCACGAACAATAACTATACTTCAGCGTGGAAGACTCTCGTAGACAGATATGAAAACACAAGAGTTTTGGTGAATGTCAACTTGCAATCACTTGTCAATCTACAACCGATGACCTCTGAGTCTCCACTAGAACTCCAGCGCGTCGTCGATACATTCAAGCAGGCAGTACGAAGCCTTAGAAAATTTAAATCGTCCAGTGGCCCATTGGAATGATTGGCTCACATATTTTCTCGCCAATAAGCTTGAACCTACCACTAGGAAGGATTGGGAAACTTCACTTAGTTCCTCAACTGAAGTGCCTACTTTCAATTATCTGACGGAGTTTCTGGAAAGAAGATTGCAAGCTCTCAGTGCCATCAAGCACACACATACTGCTGAGCGAAGGAGTCCTGCAGCGTCTAAGCAAAAATTATCCAAGGTCAATAGCGAGGATCCATCATTCGTCAACTCGACATCCCAAGTGTGTACTTTGCCAGGATAAACACATTCTTCTGTTCTGTCCGCAGTTCAAGTCAATGACTATAGACAATCGCATCGATCTACTGCAACGAAAGCGGATTTGCAGCAACTGTCTCAACCCAGCGCATAGTTTAGCTTCTTGCCCGTCGATAAAGAGGTGTAAAATCTGTAACCAGAAGCACCACACAATGACACATCGGCCTGTTCATGACCCAACGACATCCAACGTCCTTACACCGATAATCCCTGCCAACGATCAGACCACGTCAACGCGGGTTCACCTATCGAACTATAGTCGAGGGACAGCATCAGTATTACTAGCAACAGCAGTGTTACTGATCGAGTCCAAAGATGGCCGAACTTTGAAAGTGCGCGCCCTGTTGGATCAAGGATCTGAATCAAGTTTTATCACATCAACACTGGCAAACTTATTGAATTTACCGAAGCAGCATACTCACATTTCAGTACTAGGAGTGAATGAATGCGAGGCCGCTATCGCAAACACCGTCGTTTTCCATGATGTACTGTCACTACACACCGATCATCGGTATTCTGTCCAATCCTTGGTCTTACCAACTTTGTCATCCTTAATGCCTGCTCGGCAAATAATCCAACAAGATTGGCCTCACCTACTTGGCTTGCCACTAGCAGACCCAGAATATGATCACCCTTCATCTATCGACTTAATATTGGGAGTAGACGTATACTCAAGGATACTCTTGGAAGGAGTGCGTATAGGCCCACCTGGAACGCCTACCGCTCAATTAACTACACTTGGATGGATTCTCTCTGGTCCAGTTAATAGCTCAATATCTCCTCCTAGCTGCACCCTCACCTTACACACGTCGACGTCAGAAGTCTGTACATTACTGAAAAGATTCTGGGAATTCGAAGAGATGCCTACTTCACACATCCAAACTCCTGAAGAAGAATACTGCGAAGAATTCTTCCAACAAACTCACACCAGAGACTCGAATGGAAGGTACGTCGTTCGTCTACCTATGAAGTCTTCAGCTAAGGCACTAGGGTCCTCAAGAAACGCTGCTATGTCATGCTTGCTAAGGATGGAGAACAAATTAGCAAGTGACCCGCAGCTTAACACCCTCTACAAAGCTTTTATGACCGAATATCTTCAATTAAAACATATGGAGGAGGTGATGGATGAATCAACTGACCATCCAACATACTATCTACCTCACCATGGGGTACTCAAACTTAGCAGCACAACCACCAAGTTGCGCGTAGTATTTAACGCTTCGCTTAAAACCAGTTTGCAAGTGTCACTGAACGATATCCTTCATACAGGACCCAAGTTGCAAAATGATGTGACTGCGATTATAATGAAGTGGCGCCTATACCCTTATGTTCTTACAGGGGATATGGAGAAAATGTACCGCCAAATATGGGTAAATAAGAATGATACTGATCTCCAGCGAATTCTTTGGCGATCTTCCACAGCAGAACCAGTAAAATGTTATCGGTTACGTACTGTCACATACGGAACGGCATGTGCGCCTTATCTTGCTTGTAAAACACTTCGACAGTTAGCAGATGAGTACTCTTCCACTTACCCGTTAGCAGCCAAAACAATTAAAGAAAATTTGTACGTCGACGATGCTCTATTTGGAGCTTATGATGAGGTAGAAGCTCGACATCTTCGACAGGAGCTCTGCGCACTTTTGGAAAATGGTGGTTTCAAGTTGCGCAAATGGCAAGCAAACGCAACCTCGCTACTAGAGGATATTCTAGTAGAAGATCGAGCTTTGCCGGATGCACTCAAGGTCGTTAACGACGAAACCATAAAGACTCTAGGCATTGAGTGGAACCCCTCAACTGATGTTTTTAGTTTTCCCATTTCTCTACCGAGCTCATCGCCTGCAACTAAGCGAACCATACTCGCTGACATCAGCCGTCTCTACGATCCGCTCGGATGGCTGGCACCGGTCATCATCACTGCCAAGATCTTCCTGCAACAGCTATGGTTGGCAAAACTGGTTTGGGACGATCCACTCCCTGTCGAGCTAAATCACACGTGGAATAACTACAAACGCGAACTACAAGAACGGTCGGAAGTTCGAATCAATAGATGGATAGGTATGACGCTCTCGTCACTGCGATTGGAATTACATGGGTTCAGCGATGCGTCACTTTCAGCGTATGGTGCTACAGTATACCTAAAAGTCATACATGATCCAGATAACTGTCAAGTCTCATTAATCGCCGCCAAAACTCGAGTAAGCCCTTTGAAGACTATTTCCTTACCTCGATTAGAACTATGCGGAGCAGCTCTGCTGGCAGATCTCGTATTGTACATTCAATCAACTTTGGATCTCAAAGAAACCCCTGTACATCTATGGACTGATTCAACTATCGTCCTGGCCTGGTTGAAAGAGCATCCATCAAAGTGGAAGGTTTTCGTGGCGAATCGAGTATCTCACATCCATCAGAAACTACCTAACGCTATATGGCATCATGTGCAGTCTGCACAGAATCCTGCTGATTGCCTCACTCGAGGCTTGTCGCCGTCGGAACTTATACACCACAACTTGTGGTGGTCAGGACCACATTGGTTACGCCAAAATTCTGCCGGTTGGCCCACACACGAAGAACAACACATTGATGACTCTCCTCATAACGAATTACAGAAGCGTACTGAAAAGATCCATACATTCTCGGCAGTTGCTGACGACTTCTTGGTATGCTGGTTAAACCGTTACTCAAACTTGACGAAACTCGTCAGAGTTACCGCCTACTGTCAACGTTTTGTACATAACTGCAAAAATAATTCATCACGAAATCGCAACGCACTAACTTTAGAAGAACTAGAACGAGCGCTCGTCAGGTGGATCAAGGTAATCCAACATTGGAACTTTCCAGACGAGATAAGCTGCTTGAAGAAAGGAAGGAATATATCAGCAAGAAGCAAGTTACTAAGTGTCACCCCGTTCCTGGATGACAACGACGTCCTACGAGTCGGTGGTCGCCTAAAACGAGCTCCGCTTCCTTACGATGAGAAATTTCCCATCATTCTTCCTAAAGACAGCCACTTTACCCGACTAGTAATTCGATATTCGCATGTGACCACTTTGCATGGGGGAGTGCAAGCTACCTTGCACCATACTCGAAACCGATACTGGATATTGAAGGGTCGAAGCGCGGTGCGCCAGTTGGTGAGAGGCTGTGTAACGTGCTGCCGCTACCGAGCAAATACGAAGAGTCAGATAATGGGAGACTTACCCGCTAATCGCTTGCATCCAACAAAGCCGTTTCTAATAAGCGGGGTCGACTTCGCAGGGCCATTCTCCGTCAGGCTGCTCAAAGGGCGAGGAATTAAAACAACAAAAACTTACGTTTCTGTTTTCGTGTGCTTCGCGACAAGGGCAATCCATTTGGAGCTAGTCATGGATCTAACCTCAGCCGCTTTCATCGCTGCGTTCCGACGTTTTGTCAGTCGCCGAGGACGGTGCACCAAACTCTACAGTGATAACGCTGGGAATTTTGTCGCAGCGGATAAGGAGTTAACTCATCATCTTAAGCAAACAACTTCAGATTCATCCGGTATACAACAGACGTTCATCAGAGAAGGAACGGAATGGCATTTCATTCCCCCCGCCGCACCACACTTCGGCGGATTGTGGGAGGCGGGCGTAAAGTCCTTCAAGCATCACTTCAGGAGAATCGCTGGCTCACACACATTGACACTAGAGGAAATGCTGACCTTGCTTGCACAGATTGAAGCGTGCCTAAAATCTCGGCCTCTACATGCTCTTAGCGAAGACCCAGATGACTTAACCGCCCTTACTCCCGGGCATTTCCTGGTTGGAGAGCCTATACTATCCGTGCCAACTCCAAGCACCATAAACACTCCCATAAACAGATTGTCCCGCTGGCAATTGGTCCAAAATATGAAGGAGCAACTCTGGTACCGGTGGAGCAAGGACTACATGCACAGCTTGCAGACTCGATCCAAATGGCAACGAGAGGAAACTTCCGTACAAATTAACGACTTGGTTCTCATCAAGGACGAGAACACCCCACCCTCCCGATGGCCACTAGGCCGTATCACTCAACTACACCATGGTGAAGACGGACGCGTACGCGTGGTGACAGTCCGACACCGGACAGGATACTTTAAGCGTCCTATAGCCAAACTGTGCATGCTTCTAATCACTAACACAGAGAACTAACCACATGTTTAACAATATTCATACACTTTACTTAATTATAGGTTCTTCCGACTCCAAAGCCCTCATGGCGGGCGGATCATTCTACCCGACGGTACTATATCGTGTTACTACACGAGGCGGGCGGAATGTTCAACCCTGAACATCAACACTAAAACGTAGCAAACTGATGCACTGCACCAACATTTCAACATTTTAGTACAATTCTTCTTCATCATACAAACGGAAGAACGGTCTCTTTTCTAAAAAGCACACTTGCGATAAAACCTCCAACGGAGACAGACGTAGTTTATATTAAGAATATTGTAACATTCCATCATTGTGCTCTAGTATAATTTTCCATACTATAATTAAAATTGTGAACTTATCATTGTTAAAAGTATTATAGTGTTCATAAAAATACACATTTAGACCCGAAATTTAAGTGTTCTCAATTAATCAAAATCATTCAAAAACAGGTAGTCCCATGCAGAGTAAGAGTTCAGCGAGACCTCGCAAAGAATTTCACATAACAGAGAGTCCTTGATTCATATAACACAGAAACTGTTAAAGAATTAACTTATCTTGGGACAGTATTGCAAGCTGATAGTGGTAAGGCAGTGGAGATCAGAAGGAAAATAAAGGTTGCTAACAGAAGCTATTATGGCCTTCGACAACATCTTACATCACGCTTTTTGTCTAGAGGAGGGGTAAACTATATATCACGAATCAAGTGAAGAAGCAGAAAAATAAGAAAAAGAACAATTCTTGCACAATATTTGGCGATGCCACAAAAACCGTCACTGGAGAAGGACATATAATCAAGAATTATACCAACTGCACCGGCACACGTACAAAGGCTTGTCGATAGTCACCCTGCAAAAATATGTAGCATTAAATCGAATCCCTGATGCTGATGCGAAATTCGGGTCACCCAAAGAAGCGATACATGAACTCCGTTGAGGAAGATTTAGTAAAGTTAGGCGTACGTAACTGGAAGACATAAGCCAGGAACCGAACGGCATGGATAAAAATGCTGGAGGAAGCCAAGGCCAATAATAGGCTATAGTGCTACAGATGATGATGATGATTTTGAATTTATAAGTTCAAATCATCAATTCGTTATCTATAGAGTTTCACGAGAGCGAGACAAGACAACAGTCGGCCGCGGTCTCGATCTCGCTGCGCGAGTGTGAGACGACTGTTGTCTTGTCTCGCATCCCAGTGCAACAGCGATATTATAGTGTTGTGTCGCGATAGTATCGCGTTACTCTCACGAGAGTCAGTGTTGCACTCTCCACCTCCCCCACCATCCGTTTTTTCCTTGCGGATAATTTAAATGTAAGGGAAACCTCTGCGACAATCTGTTTATGCCTTTAAGGGGGTAAAATCAAAGATGGATATGAAAAAAGATTTAAAAATTGTTGAAATATTATTAAAAAATTTAGGAAATTTATTTTAATCCCACCCCTAAATCTAAACAGAATAAAAAATACGTTGAAAAAGAACTTCGTTTCGTAGATGCATAAAAAATTAAATGCAAAAAAATTTAACATAAAATTAACATTTAAGAGAATTTTTATTCCCTCCTAATTACTCCGGAGGACATACCCTTCTCAAGAGAATCCACTCAGAGTGTTCACTTAGTTTTTGTTCACACCACTCCACGAGAGTAGTGTGACTAGATTCGGGAGGCTGCTCTCGATGAGACAATGGGAGGTTTAGAAGGGTGCACTCGGGCTCTCGCCGGCGTGTTGGGGATTTACCGGCAACTTTAAACTCTGGAAGACTGGGGTTGTTCATAAATATATTACCGACGAAAATATAAAACTCTACTTTCTATAGAATCGAGAAATCCGGCAACGATCCGGGAAAAAAATTAACCGACTGGGAAATCCCGCGAGATCGAGCGAGAGCGCGTCTCGCTTTCGATAGTGTTGTCTCGGCGAGAATAATAATTTTTTACCGTAGCGCTACTCTCGTCACGGGGCAGAAGCTGTTGTCTCGCGTGTTGCCTTGTTTCGCATGCGACAATGCGAGAGTTGCAACACTAGTGTTACGTCTCGTGAAACTCTAGTTATTTACCTTAAAACCTTGGAATGAGTTTTGGCTCTAGACATTTTTTCATCGCTCGCCTCAAGGTATACGTAAATCTATTCAGTTGTTGATTTGCCTTGGCTGAAGCCACGCTTCAAAGGCCAATTTCTCACTTCAAATATAGTACATAAATAAGCTGATCTGCTACCGCTCCTGCTGAAGCTAAAAGATGATAGGTTTCAAAAAGCAACACCTTACGAAATTGAGCATTTTCTGAATGGTAAAAAAAATAGAAAAAAAACAAATCATTCGGCCTTACCAGAAAAAACTACATCAAATGGACCGGCATATAGCTGCTTGCCAAATCAAACCCACTTCAACCAACAAAGATCAGTATTTGAACTTGCGACCTAGTGCTAAGTCCAAAATATGAGAATCCTAACAAACATATTCGGTACGAAAACTAATGCTAATAAGTGTTTTGTTCTTTATAAAAATAAATTTAGGTACTATGTATAGTGTTTATACACAATATACCTTATTTAACAGTGTGGTAATTTCAGAAAAATCGTCAGGATTTTTTCACACCATAAAAAGCAATGACTTTTTTGTTGTTGTCTGAAATTCACCTAAGTTTACGAAAACCTCATTAACTTTCACTTAACTAATTATGAAAGGTCATCTCTGCTCTATCGCCCTACTTAATGACTATACTTCAAAATTAAAGCGAGCAGATTAAAAGTAATCGACCAATTTACACTGCTGCAATATCAAATATATGCTAGTGGTTTCCTTCGCCATACGTACAAGTATATCCTTATCTGTCATTTTCTAGCGCTCCCTGATTATGCCGGTACTCGTAAGGAAGTTAATTTTCTCTAACATAGAAAACTCTTCACTAAAAGACGAAATTTACAACTTCAGCCATGGGTTACACAAAACGAGCGTATTTCCATTTCGAAATTGCAGAATCCTTAGGCAGTAATTTGCCGAAACCCTAACCATTTCATATCTCTCAAATTCCTCCTAGAGCTTCTAATCTCACTGAAGCTTAAGATACCTCTAAAGAATTAAGCTGTTCCTGTATGCCAAAGGCAAAATTTAGTATACAAAATATGTAACACGAATGTACATTCCCACACACACATACCATGATCTGAGTCTGGCACTTCCTTGAAAAGTTTAAGATTTCATTTCCGAGACTTTTGCATTACATGAGGAGGCGAAATTTTGGAACCGTGAAAATAAAGATTGTCGATTTTTATAGGAAGTAATCTCCAATGAAGGCAGGTTGTGGCTGAAAAACCGCACCACAAACAAAGATATTGATTGTGGAAATAATTCCGTCTTTTCAGATATATTCAACTTTTTAAACTTTTTCCTTTGTTCAATATATTTTTGGTGCTTTTAACAAAATTCTGATTTTCTTAATAAATTTAGTTCAAAATGATTTTTACTGGAATTCTATTAATCTCATACGTGAGGTATAAAGCCATTTAAATAACATGGAATCAGTCTTCCAATTACAGGGACGTACTCCGTTTTGTCTAACGTCTGCTTATAGTCATTTATCATCATCGTACCTTCGCGAGATGCGATAGTGAAATGCAAAATGTCAGACTGATTGTCAGGGCCAATGACATCTCATACATTTCGTTACGGCAAAGCCACACCATTCATTTGTTCACGTCGGCAGTGCAAACCCAAGCTGTCCTTACAATATATTTCTTCTTCATCCCCGTACATTCTTGTACCATCCAACAAATTGTCAACGTTCGGTGCTACAAGACCGCACGGCTGCATCCAACCATCGCATCGTATATAAGGTTTACCTATTCTTCGAGAGGTCCACTCAAAAGGACACGTCGTTGCCACTTTAACCTAGATGTCAATGACCAAAAAAGTTCATGCCCCGCCAATGGCCGGCGAATACTCTCAGATGCCTGAAAACTCCCCGAGATAAATCTGACGACGAAAAGAGCACGATGTTCGTGGCTATTTTCATTACATCCGGTGTCAATTATTCAAACCGTCCTCTTACCTCAGACATGTGGGATCAACTCCCTCGAATGTAAATCGATTTAGGAATTTCAGCAGATTTATTCGTTTTAACAATCAAAACAGGCGAACAGAAGACTCCTGAATGATGATGCTTTTATGTCTGGGTTACGTGTTTACGAGGACAAAGCTATGAAGTGATTTGGAACAGGAATGCATGAAAGGACTTGAGCCATAAAGGCGCAACACCATTCAATCAATGCACTAACAGAGGATTTGGTGGGTGTGTTGCAAAAAGAATGTTGGTATGTGACATCAGAGCTTTCTATCATTTACTGGACCGGTGGTGAATAACTAGCCGATTTTACCACGCAAGGACCTGTGGGGTAGATAGCATGCCTATTGATAGATTTTTGTTGCTGTCTCCAGTTAAACTTTGAAGTAGAATCATACATACATATTCATCTTTCCAATTAAGAGAGCTGTCACATAGGCTGAGAGTTTGTTTGAATCGAATTTATAGAGATACTAGTAAAAACCCACGTGCGTTGCAACGCCTTTCAATAAAAAAAGATTATGTGTCCGCCGCAGCCCGCAGTAGGAAAAAGGTGTAATGGAAAAAGGATAAACACGCAAAAAATGATTTTGGATACACATATGTATTCAGAATCGTAAGCATCGATTTTTCTATGTCGGAGGATTAGACGACCTGAGCAGAACTCACCTCCAAATTGTTTTCCCCCCCCCCAAAAAAAAAAAAAAAAATCAATATTACAAATTTGGCACCCACCGTGCGGCAACAATTTAATAAATACTTACTCTTTACCTACATATCCTATTTTATTAACACTAGAAATTTTCGTTAGCTTCCATGCTTTTTTACATTTCGAAAGGTAATTTATTCCCATATTCTGTCTGGAGCAATGAAAACTTTACATTCAAAATTATTTTTTTACTTTTTAGTTAATTTTTGAACCCTATATTTATTTTCCTATTTTAAGTTTATTATACATATATGTTCCGCCGTTTTGTGGTCACCGCTATATTTGATTTTAAATGCCGTTATAAAGCTTACTTACTCACTTTAATTTGATTTCCATAACGAGAGCGAAGTAAAGGAAAAAATAAACTGCCGTTTTGTGATGGCCGGCATTTTGAATTTGGAATGAAGCAACACAAATAATAGAATTCTACCTTTCATTTGATACCCATACCAAGTGATAAGCTATCCCCCGTTGTGTGTTAGCCGCCATTTTGTATTTGCAGCCATTTTAATTTGGAATGATGCCGCACAGCTAATTGTATTAAGATTGTTATACCCTTTCATTGGATACCCATACCGATTGAGTGGTCTGTCAAGAAAAATATAATCCGCCATTTTACGTTGGCCGCCATTTTTAATTTGGAGTGCTCTTTAACTTATAGTATTCTATTTGTTATTCCCTTGAATTTCATTCTCAAAGCGAGTGGCTCGTAAAGAAAAAAGTTTTCCCCCGTTTTGTGTTGCCCGCCATTTTGTATTTGCCGTCAATTTGAATTTGGAGTGCTAATAATATTCTATGGGTCATACCCTTTGATTTGGTACCGGTTTCTAACGAAAAAGGTAATCGACCATTTTGCGTTGGCCACCATTTTGAATTTAGAAAGACGCCACACAGCTAATTGTATTCTATTTATCATACCATTTGATTTGAGACCCACGGCGGGGATCGGGAAACCCAATTACGAAAGTTTCATCTCCATCGGCCGCCCAGTTTTTGAGTATTAGTGTCGCATTACAAACCAACAGACATGCCTTTTTATATATAGATGGTACATCTCTGTTAGGTATACAATGGTTTATACGGAAATACGCGATATATGACCTCGATATGCATATATTGCATCTAACCTAATCCTGCACCACAAGCAGTGTGTCTGTTGCTTTAGACTTGTTGAATGCTTTTGACATAGTTTGGCACCCCCTCTGCTAATTAAATTCCAAGCTATTGGTATGGACTCAGTTCTAAAGGCCCCCATACACGGTCAAATTGGATGTACATCCAGATTTTCATCAAACTCATAAGCCAAACGTATTTTGATCGGCCGACCGGCCCACAATCGATGGTTTTGGTTGTACATCCAATTTGACCGTGTATGGGGGCCTTAAGGAACTGGATTGAGAGCTTCCTTTCTGTAGATAAGGGAAGGTGCCGAATCTAATCCAAACAGCGGAGGACCTCAGCCGATGTTCCTCAATTCTCATTTCTCTCACCTGCCCTTTTTAAAATCTGTATTCATAAATGATCTGCTCTCAGTCCTCTCCAATCCTTTTCATAATTTTGCCCTATACCTTGACTCTTAACTCAAGTCCAACTCTATCAACAGGGACATCGACCTCACTCTTGATTGTGACCCACAAGAATGGGGCAATTAAAACAACATACTGTCTCCTTGGACAAATAGAATCGAAGGGCGGACCCATCCCTCAACATCTTTCTTTTTTTCTTTTTTTTTTAAAGAAGTGAGGGGGCAACCCGCATGGTGAACACCCTCAACATCTTAGTCGCAATAGGAATATAATTTGCTAGGGGTCTGTAGGGAAAAGTTTATGTTGATGAATCAGAAACTACGAAAGGAAGAACTAGCATCATAAGGAATCCCAGGGTTTTTTCTGAATTGGAAAATATGGTTGTTTTATCGGCATATCCTTAGAAAAACTTTCATGACTAGGATATTAAAATCTAACCCAGCTAGAGGCACATACGCCACTGAGTCAGAATGCATGTCGTTGCAGTTTTTATTACAAAAGAGACATTAGTTTGCTTGAAAAGGTGAATTCGACACAAATTGTGCGGCCCAAAATAAAATGAGTTCGAGGTACAGGTAAATTATTCTGACGCGTTCGTCATTCGGCATAAGCTTAACTATGAGGGGGAGAATTGAAATTCGATGGAGCGCCTGGATGCTCAAAACACGCCGCGCGCTCTATGGAAAATATGACCAAGTTTTGCCCATGAAGAGTGATCTCACTCCTAACCTATACCAGCTATTACAAGTTTCTGTAGTCTTTCCCTTGAACTCGCCTGGTGGCGAAAAGGGGATATCTGAAACTTGGCTTAGACAGCTTCTCAATATTAGAGTCCATTCAAAACATGCAGGGGAGGTGGAGGGGTGAGTGGAGTCCAAGCAAAACACCGTTACGAAGATCGTTCCCTATATTTTTTGGGTCACTGATTACGAAAATCCTGGCCCCGCGATCGTAAAATATTGGCGTCACAAAAACCCCCCGCTTTCCCATCCAATAATCCAAAACCACCCCAAAATCGGCTGAAAAATAAAAAAGAAATTGTTTTTTCCAATTTTACTCTTCAAATTCGATTGAATGCTAATTATCAGTCAAACAAAAATTATTTTCAACTGTTTAACCCCTTAACTAATGCTATGGGAGTCAGGGTGACTGGCGAAGCCAAGATAGCTAGAAACCTAAAATTCGAGTAATAGTACAGCTCCTAGAGATTTCTTCTGCAAAAAACATTGCAGTTTAATGAAATTTGGAATGCTGGGAGTTTAGGAATTGGAGAAGAGGTAACCGTTGAGTTACGGGCCGTACTTCGTGAAAATCACGAGAAAATCCGATTGAAAGAATTTTCCGACGCTTTCCCGACCGTAGCTCGGAAAAACGTCGAAATTGAAAAAATTTTAAGAAAACAAAATTAAAGCTATGAAAATTCTCAGCAAAAAAAGTTATATAAGCTTTTCCCGGAAAACCTCACGTTTGGTCGGAAAATGGAGGCTCCCGTCCCCGTCCCGATTCTGAGCCGATGTCATCCAGTTTGGCATCCCTAAACTCTGAGCGTCCTGGTCCACGCCATCCTTCCAGCGATGATTGGGCCTCCCTTGCTGTCACTCCCCATAGGTCTTACCGCAGAGAACTTTCCGAGCATGCTCATCTTCACTCATACGAGCTAGATGCCCTGCCCATCGAAGCCTACCGAGCTTTATTTTCTTCACAACATCTATGTCGCGATAGCGCTCGTAGATCTCGTCATTGTAGAGTCTCCGGAATCGTCCTTCCTCACATACGGGGCCAACAAACCTCCGAAGTATTTTCCTCTCAAACACGCCCAAGAGGTTTGAGTGCTTTTTGCTAAGCACCCACGTTTCGGATGCATCTGTGAGAACGGGTAAGACCATCGTCTTATATAGTAAAAGTTTAGACGTTATGGTTTGATATTTGGATTTGAAGAGCCTTGGCAGACTATAGTAGGCTTTGTTGGCTTTTAGCAGTCGTGCGCGTATTTCTGGTTCCATGCTATTGTCGGCTGCTACTATTGACCCAAGGTAGGTAAACGATTTTACCACGTCAAACTCGTGTTCCGCTACCTTGATTGTGGGACCAATGTTAGGTGTTCTTCCAGACGAGGCCACCATGTACTTTGTTTTGCTTTCGTTAATGTGCAGTCCCAGATTTCCTGCCGCTTGCTCAATCTGAAAGCTTCTTGTACAGCTGTTGTTGTTCTTCCAATGATGTCAATGCCGTCTGGGTAACCCAGTAATTGGGTGGACTTGTGGAGGATTGTACCCCTTGGTGTCGCGCCCGAGTCTCGGATCACTTTCTCCAATGCCAGGTTGAAAAGGAGGCAGGCCACACCGTCCCCTTGTCGGAGTCCATTATAGATGTTGATTGGTCTGGACAGTGTTTCGGATACCTTTACTTGGCTTGACACATTGATCATGGTCGCCCTACATAGTCTTGTCAGTTTGTTGGGGATGCCGAATTCTCTCATGGCTTTGTAGAGTTCTACCCTGGCTATGCTATCATAGGCGGCTTTAAAGTCTTTGAAGAGGTATTGAATTGAGTTTTGAAAGTCTAGACATTTTTCCATAGCCTGCCTCACGGTGAAAATCTGATCAGTCGTTGATTTGCCTGGGCTGAAGCCACACTGGTAATGGCCTTTGATGTTTCTGGCGTATTGGGCCATCCTGTTTTGTAGGATAGCGGAGAATATCTTATACACGGTACTCAACAACGTTATACCGCGATAATTAGTGCACGCTGTGATATCTCCTTTTTTGTGTACCGGACAGAGGATGCCTTTTCTCCAGTCTTCTGGCATCACTTCCTGCTCCCATCGCTTGGTGTAATGTAGGCCCTCCATATTTAACCAGCTCCGCTGCGATGCCGTCTGCACCCGAGGCCTTGTTGTTTTTGAGCCGGCAGATGGCTCTGCTAACTTCTTCTATGCTTGGTGGCGGCAGCATAGCATTGTCATCAGATATTGGTGGAGCCTCCGAATCCTCAGTTAGCTCGCCATTTAGCAATTCATGAAAGTGCTCTTCCCATCAATCCAAGATGACTTTAGGATCGGGATCAGATTCCCTTCTTTGTCCTTGCAGTATGTGCAACGTGGTGTGACTTGCGTCATACTGCGGACTCTTTGGTAGAACTCCCGCGCCTGGTGCGGCCGTCGTTCTCTGTACTGTTCTAGCTCACAGACGAGATTTTTTTCCCAGGCTTCCTTTTTTCGTCTGTGAATTCTCTTTTCTTCTTTTCTGAGCTCTTTATAATTCTCTTCGCGTGCCCGTGTTCTCTGAGACTGCTGCATGGCTCGGTACGCAGCATTCATACGTTCAGTTGCCAGCTTGCATTCATTATCGAACCAGTTGTTCCGATCTTGACGACTTCTACCTAAGATGGAATCAGCAGTACTAATGACAGTATTTTTAAGGCGGGTCCAGTTCTCTTCAACGCCCGGCATCTCATCCCCAGGACTTAGGGCGAGTTCTAATGCATGACCGTAGCTGTTTCTGGCCATTTCATTGCGTAGTGCAGCTGTGTTGATTCGAGCCTGATCAGCGGATACAAAGCTTTTCAGCGTTGTAATGCGCTCTCGGAGCACCATACCAACAAGATAGTGATCCGAGTCGAAGTTGGCACCTCGGTACGTTCGTACCGTCATCAGACCCGAAAGGTGGCGGCGGTCTATCAACACATGATCTATTTGGTTGCGACTGGCTCCATCAGGAGATACCCAGGTGGCTTTATGGATATCTTTACGCGCAAATCTAGTACTTGCAACGACCAAGTTCTTACTTGCTGCCATCTCTACAACTCGCTGTTCATTGTCATTAGTGTTTTCATGCAAGCTGTGGTTGCCGACATATTGCCTGTATAAGGGCTCCTGGCCTACTTTGGCGATCACATCCCCCAGTCTCACGACTTTATTAGACAACAAAAAATGCTTGCTTGTAGCCCTATTTGATAAAATCGCCAAGTTTGGAATCGTACTTTTAGTCTTATTCTTTTCATTTAAACAAAAACTAGTGGGATGTTGTGCCTAGAGACTAGCCACTAATTACGCTTTTTCATGGTATTCTTTCTGTTGAATAACACTTCAGATTGGATGACAATATATTAAGTGGAGATTGATCCGCACTCACTTCCGACCCGCCGGATCTGGGAATCGAGGCCACTGCCCAAAACAATTACTCAAAAATTATGGAAAAACAAAATAATATGGCCTCGATTCCCAGATCCGACGGCGCGGAAGTGAGTGCGGATTTGACACTTTGCGATTCTCAAATTCGCAGTCGCGGATTCAATTAAATCAAAAATTCGGAGTGAAGACTCACACGCTAATGAAATACCCGATGTCGGATTATCTTAGGCGCATTTGTGGTTTCAAATCCTCAGAAAATTTGTTGCGGATCACACTTTTAAAGCACGGAAAATTTCAAAGAGAGATTCGCGGTTGCAGATTTGAGAATCGCAAAGTCTCAAATCCGCACTCACTTCCGACCCACTGGATCTGGGAATCGAGGCCAATAAATCGAAAGTGTCAAATTGAAAAAAAAAAAAAAACAAAACAAAACACATCACACATGTAAACACTATATAATTATGTAAAACGAATCTAAACATTTTTCTATGGATTGGAGGCAAATCTAAAATCACTTTGCACAGCAGAATTAGGTGTATTATTTTACTTAAACATACATTATTGTTAAAAATTCAGCTTACCGCGCCTTTTGTATTTATTTACACTTCAATTTAACTTTATTTTTTATTTTTAAAGAAAATATTATCATGCACGCACTTCACTTTTCTTTAAATGTAGAACATCTACTGAAAGACACAGGCACAGCATATATGCACGTGCACGCACACAAGTACCCCCACTTCGCAAGAGACCAACACCAATAATTACCCGCCAAAAATATGAAAGAATTGATATATTTTAATTGCACCCCATCTATGACAAAGAATAGTAAACACCATCTATGGCAATATTACATTACTCTTCGTTTTACCTATGATTATCAATTTCCATAAAATATACAAAATACATTTCATAAATACATAATAGAAAATCTGTTGTCATAAATCAGTTGTTTACTTCCTTCTAAAGTTTATACATATCTTGCATTGGAATGTACCTTTTTATGAAAGCATGAATAAATAGGTTCATTGCCACATTCCTACGAGTTAGAGTTTGGAGTAATGGGTTGGTGATAGCTCGGGGTGCGACAGGACCCGGGTTCGATACTGGTGATGGCCGCGTACTATTTTTTTTTTTTAAGTTATGATGATTTTGGTAGTGTTTGTTAAATACTTTGTTAAGTTTTAGATTACGCAAAGTCTCACAACTTATAACCTACATAAGCCTTTAACAAAAACTTTGCAAGATTAATTATATATAGCGTTGGTCAGTGTAATACTTATGAATCTCCATGGCCAAACTAGGATACAGCATTATGACAATAATTAAATCAATGCAACGTGAAATAAAAGTTTTAGTTAAAAACGGATTTGGCTTATTTAGCTTATTATAGATTGAGTTATAGCTCACAATTGAATATGTCCCAAAGGTTTTAATTAGTCGCCGCTTTGAGATTTTATCATCAACGCAGGCTTAGTTTATTATACTACAATAAATCATCATAACTAAAAGAGCTAAAAAAAAGTACTTAAAAAATTCATCAAGAATCGAACCTGGTCCTTTCGCACCCCGATCTAGCGCCTTCCCATTACTCCAAACACTAACTTGTAGTAATGTGGCAATAAACCTATTTATTCATGCTTTCATAAAAAGGTACATTCCAATGCAAGATATGTATAAACTTTAGAAGGAAGTAAACAACTGATTTATGACAACAGATTTTCTATTATTTATGAAATGTATTTTGTATATTTTATGGAAATTGATAATCATAGGTAAAACGAAGAGTAATGTAATATTGCCATAGATGGTGTTCATTATTCTTTGTCATAGATGGGGTGCAATTAAAATATATCAATTCTCTCAAATTCTTGGCGGGCAATTATTGTATAATTCTTTCAGCAGCATCTCCATGAAAGATGCGTTAGTTTTTCGAGTTTTTTGTTTGAATATTTTCGCAATTCTTCACAATCTTCACTTAATATATTGTCATCCAGACTGAAGTGTTATTCAATAGAAAGAATACCACGAAAAAGCGTAATTAGTGGCTAGTCTCTAGGCACAACATCCCACTTTTGTTTTGTTATTCTGAAGAGATACATACAAATTTAGTTAATAAAAACTTAAAAATATGCTTTTAAACAAAGGGCTGCAAAATTTTTTAGATATGGGGCAAATCGTTTGTAAAATTTTTGTAAAATATTAAAAATTCTGAGAAAAATCACTTCCTTATATTCATGGACTATAAGGACGGTCTTAAATACATCGTTCGTGAAATTTATAAATTTTCATTCATTTCAGTAAGCGTTTATATGCCCTGGTAAAAATTAGATATCTACTTTTCGTTTTAAACCTACCAAATGTTTCGTTTAAATCATACATATTTTTTGTGACAAATCCACAGCGAAGTTCGATAAAATTAAATTTTTGTTTTGGTCTACAGCACCACCTACATGACTAAAAACTATAATAAAATGAACAGCATAGAAAATATGCATATAAACAAATAAATACTTTATATTATTTCCGCGAAATTTCTTAATGATTTATAAAGCCGCCCGCCGAAGAGCCATAAAACCTCAAGAAAATGATTTTTTTGCACTTCTAATTAAATAAATGTTTATGTTCTCCTGAGTATCATTATTAAATAATATAATTTTTAGTGAGAAATAGAATTAAAAAATGTTACACCGAAGTAAAAAGAAAATTTTTATTTCACCATTTTGCGGTCGGGGATTGAACTTGGTTCGCCTGGGATAGGACTCCAGCGCCTTACCTCTAGGCTACCGATATTTTATTAGAAATCTCTTTTTTGTTGTTTAAATATACTTCTGGTTGATTGTGACAAATCCACAGCGAAGTTCGATAAAATTGAATTTTTGTTTTGGTCTACAGCACCACCTACATGACTAAAAACTATAATAAAATGAACAGCATATAAAATATGCATATAAACAAATAAATACTTTATATTATTTCCGCGAAATTTCTCAATGATTTATAAAGCCGCCGAAGAGCCATAAAAACTCAAGAAAATGATTTTTTTGCACTTTTAATTAAATAAATGTTTATGTTCTCCTGAGTATCATTATTAAATAATATAATTTAGTGAGAAATAGAATTAAAACATGTTACACCGAAGTAAAAAAAAAATTTATTTCACCATTTTGCGGTCGGGGATTGAACTTGGTTCGCCTGGGATAGGACCCAAGACCCTTACCTCTAGGCTACCGATAAATGAACTTTATTAGAAATCTCTTTTTTGTTGTTAAATATACTTCTGGTTGAAATTTCCAGACCATTTTCTCAGTTTTTGGTCTTTTGACCAAGAGCTACATTTTGAGATATTTCCCAAGTCTGTATCTGCAGTACTTTCAGAGATGAAAGTAGGCTTCAGACGGACAGACGGACAGACGGACAGACGGACAGACGGACAGACGGACAGAGCCTCTGTATAAGCTTTTTTTTTTTGAAAAAGCTAAAAACCAGGTGGACCGAATGTTTTAAAATTTTTTTTGACGTGACAACGTCTATTAAAACGATGAACGCCGGCTGCATGCACGAAAAATGATGACTCATTGTCCCGTTATGTCCCGTTATGTCCCGTTATCTCCCGAAGTAATTTTAAAAATTTGATCGTAGTAATCTTAAAAATTTGATTAAAATTGTCAATATTAATTAGATTAAATTTGTCAAATTGTCAACAATAAGCAAAGCAAGCCAAACACTCTGTCTCCTGAGTGCCGGATTACACTGACGAAAACTGTGAAATGCAAACGAAAACAGTTTCCTTGCGTTCCTGCTTGTGCTATTACCATTCACAAGTCGCAAGGTGGGACGTTTACTGTTATCTATAATATAAAAATAAGTCGGGTTTTCCTTTCTGACGCTATAATTCCAGAACGCACGATCCGATTTTCACGGTTTTGCATTCGTTGGAAAGGTCTTGGGCTCCGTGAGGTTTATAGCAAAAAAATTTCAACAGAAAAGCAGGCGGTTGGTCCATAGCAGCCATCTCAGGAGGGCGGATTACCATTTTCTTTACAACCCCTCGACATGGATATCAAATGAAAGGTTATGGTAAGTAGAACACAAAAAGCAATATAGTATACTCAATACATCGTTTGGTCCATGGCAGTCATCTCAAGAGAGCAGATGATCATTTTCTTCACAACCCCTTCGAAATGGGTATCCAATGAAAGAGTATGATAACAAGTAGAACAATATAAGCAATATAGTATACTCAATATATCGTTTGGTCCTTAGCGGGCATCTCAAGAGTGCGGATTAATATTTTCTTCACAACCCCTTCGACATGGGTACCAAATGAAAGAGTATGATAAGTAGAACACCATAGGCAATATAGTATACTCAATATATCGTTTGGTCCATGGCGGTCACCTCAAGAGGGAGGATGATCATTTTCTTCACTACCCCCTCGACATGGGTATCAAATGAAAGGCATTATAAGAAGAATGCCATAGACTATGTCTTTAGATTCATGGCGGCCATCTCAAGTGGGCGGATTACCATTTTCTTCACAACACCCGAGACATGGGTATCAAATGAAAGGCTATGAAAAGTAGAACACCATAAGCAATATATTATACTCAATTTATAATTTGGTCCATGGCGGCCATCTCAAAAGGGCGGTTTACCATTTTCTCTACAACCCCTTCTAGATGGATATCAAATGAAAGAGTATGATAAGTAAAACACCAAAGGCAATATAGTATACTCAATATATCATTTGGTCCATGGCGGTCATCTCCCAAAATCAATTTTCCCAGATTTGTTCTTTTTTCACTATAGCTTTTTCCTATCGCAGACTGTGTCCCCATAATCTTATTTTATTGAAAGGCGTTGCAACGCACGCGGGTTTTTGCTAGTTTAATATAAATGATTCAATTTTATTCATAAAAGTATGCAATCATTTCATCAATGTTTTCTCATGACGTTGTCACGTTAAACTATCGTCCGTAAACCCTCTTTACAGACAACAAATTTTTTTTGTTGTTGATTTTGTTGTTGAGTAACAAAAAACGATTTTTAATAAAAAATGCTTGGAATTATTCGTTCTACTCAATGTAGAGTCTTAAAATTCACTTCCCTTCAATAAAAATTGGTAAAAATTAACAGACATGTGTATTTCCGACGAAAACACACGAAAATGATAGTTCCAAATTAAAAATGGCGGCCAAAAAAATATGATGGATTACATTTTTCTTTACAAGCCACTCGTTCGATATGGGTATCAAATGAAAGGTTATAACAAGTTGAATACAATTAGCGTCATCCTAAATTCAAAATGGCGGTAGAAAAATGGCGGCTAAAAGTGGCGGCCAACACAAAACAGAGGATCAATTTTTCTTTACAACGCGCTCGGCATGGGTATCAAATGGAAGGGAGTGACAATTAGAATACTGTTGTCTGTGTCCCGTCATTTCAATTCAAAATGGCGGCCAACACAAAATGGCGGTTTACCCTTTTATTTACTTCGCTCTCGGTATGGATATCAAATGAAAGTGTATTAAAGTGAGTAAGAAAGTAAACTGTATGACGTCGTTTTAAATCAAATATGGCGTTCACTAAAAAATGGCGGAAGACATAGCATAGCTACCAATAGCAAATAAAAATATGATTTAAAAAGATGCAAAAAAATATGTTTCCAGTTTTTAGTTTTTATTGCTCCAGCCAGTATACGCGAGCACACTACCTGTTAAAATGTACTCACGGCAGTCATGTTTTTTTAAGTTCAGGTTGGTATGGGCGCCCCACGCTTTTCTTTAAGGAATGTGTGAGATTTTTTCCATTTTGATTTAAAAGTTTATATTGTTTAAATTCTTCTTATTTTTTACCTTTTAGTAGATTTTTTTAGTATTTATATTAATTTTGTGTTCACAACTGATCAATATATTAAGGTAAAGAAAAGAGTTTCTTAAAATTTTTTTTTCTTTTTTTTTTACAGTTCGAAATGTACATACAGCCTGAAGCAATAAAAACTCTACACTCAATATTATTTTTTACTGTTTACTTCATTTTAAAATACAAGCGTAATTTTTAGTGTTTTTAAACTATTTTATTTTTATTTTCTATTTTTAGTCTATTATATATCTTCCGCCATTTTATGGTGACCACCATATTTCATTTAAAATTAAGTCACACAGCTTACTGTACTATACTCGTCATATACTTTCATTTGATGCCCATACCGACGGCGTTGTAAGGAAAAACGTAAACCACAATTTTGTATTGGCCACCATTTTGAACTTGGAATGACGCGACACAGATAATAGGATGCTACTTGTTACACCTTTCATTTGATACCCAATCGTGTGGCTTGTAAAGAGAAAGGTAATCCGCCAATTTGTGTGTGTCGCCATTTTGAATTTGGAATGAAGCCACATAGCTAATAGTACTGCACTTGTCAGACCCTTTGTTTTGATACCCATACCGAATATCTTGTAAAGAAAAACGTAATCCGTCATTTTGTGTTGGCCGCCATTTGGGATTTGGAATAACGCCACACCACTAATTGTATTTTATTTCGTTGGGGAACATAATGGCAAAATTCGGCCGCCATCTTAATTGTTTTACAAAATGGTCCAATTGCATTGTCACTCGAATTATGCAAATGTGCAAAATTTCAACTTGATAGGTTATATTTTCCAATTTTTATTCTATTATGACTTCAACCATCTTGCGTTGGCCGCCATTTGAAACTTGGAATAATGCCTCACAGCTTATTGTATTTTACTCGTAATACCCTTTCATTTCATGCTTAAGGGCAAAATTTGGGGTTAATCGGTTACATTAAAGTGGGCCACAATTCAGTTGCAAGAGGTGTAGAACGCAAAAAATGGTGAAAAATCGTACTAATTAATTTATTAAAAAAATCCGAATTAAAATATCGGAAAATGGAAACCTTTAGTCACTATAGAGAAAATTATATAAGCAAACTTTTGTATTTAACCGAAAAACATAACGCCCCGCCGCACAGTGGCGGATTCTAATGAAAAGCGGCCAAAACTGTAGAATGCCGTTGACCGTCTTAGCAACTTGGTTTCTAGGGGTTTTCGGGGTCGCTGAATCCGAATTCGACATCAAAAAATTGTTTTTTAAAATCCAAGATGGCGGATTCAAGATGGCGACTAAAATATTCGATTTTTCTAGTTTATTTTAACGAAGAAAACTTTTTGACGTGACAACGTCTACAGTCACCGAAATAATTATAGGTTCACCCATCAAAACCTCAAAAGCGAAAGCAAAGCGTTAAATTTTTTATGTGAACCTATAATTATTTCGGGGACTGTATTAAAACTATGAACGCCGGCTGCATGCACGAAAAATGATGACTCATTGTCCCGTTATGTCCCGTTATGTCCCGTTATCTCCCGAAATAATTTTAAAAATTTGATCGTAGTAATCTTAAAAATTTGATTAAAATTGTCAATATTTAATTAGATTAAATTTGTCAAATTGTCAACAATAAGCAAAGCAAGCCAAACACTCTGTCTCCTAACTGGGTGCCGGTGTATAAGAAAATAGTGAACATTACACTGACGAAAACTGTGAAATGCAAACGAAAACAGTTTCCTTGCGTTCCTGCTTGTGCTATTACATTACCATTCACAAGTCACAAGGTGGGACGTTTACTGTTATTGTTTATAAATACTCTTCGTAGCAACCACAACAGTTGGTATACGTGGCGCTGAGTCGTGTAACGAATATAGTCGGCTTGCACATCATCACGGAAAAAGATGCGCCTTTTATCTTCAAACACGGACGGGATGGGAACGACTCACAGACTACGCGAGATGTCCGTAACGAACACAGTCGACTCGGTGGACACTTCGAAAGCAGTGAAATTTTGTGATGACGGTAACAACGTTGGGCAAACTGTAGTGACAAACCTTAATGTTCAGAGTTTGTCTGCGCACTTCGCCGATATTGAAACGGATCCCGTGATACCAAGATCGGATTATTTGGTATTGACTGACGTGGATGCGTGACAATTTTGATCCAGTTCCAATCAATAATTGAGCCGTTTATTTTGAAAGTGGCATAAGTCGCTTTTTCAAAAAAATCGAGTTAACGGCAAAACTAAATACAATTGAACGGTATCTTTTCATTTTTAAACAAACAAATTTTTAAAAAAAAAGTGACTTATGCCACTTTCAAAATAAACGGCTCAATTATGAATGTATAACCAGGCATAATAATCGATCGGATTCTGATTCAAACGCAGCTGGTGGAGTAGCAATCTATCGAAAATTAACATCAACATCCACGGCCAAAGTTCTCCACGTTGAATTGTCGGACACAACTCGTCTCATCAGAAACACAGGCGAGGTCTGCTTGGCTGAAATTACATGCTTCACTGCTGATACAACGTTTAAAATTGTACTTGGCGCAGTGTATATTTATCCTGGAGCAAATGTCTCAAACATTAGTGTATTGCTGCACCAAGCACTCTTTCCGTATGTGCATAACAGTCAGTATGTGCATCCGATCATGCAAGTTGATACCAATGTACCAATTCTTCTTTGTGGCGACTTCAACACAAACGTGAAAACTGATGATACATTCCTCAAATTCATGAAGGATATGTACAATCTCGAATGCACATCAGATGTTACTAAGTCCACAACGCTGAGAGGAACAACCCTCGATTTGACTTTTTCAAGGCACATTTCGCTTGAAACACTCCCATTCATTTCATACTTTTCCTATCATCGACCTATCCTTAACAGAATAACACAGAATGCAAGAAGTTAAATATCAGACATGTATAAAAGCTGTAAATGAATTTGTTACTACACATTGTTACTTGTAAATAATCTGTTCATTAAAGTAATAAACATATTTGAATTCATTAGTGCAAATAAAGCTAATTTATCAATCAAAATGAATATTTCATTTCACTCCTTTTTGTATCCATACAAAATAATGATAATTTAATATAAATGATTCAATTTTATTCGTAAAAGTATGCAATCATTTCATCAATGTTTTCCCATGACGTTGTCACGTTAAACTATCGTCCGTAAACCCTCTTTACAGACAACAATTTTTTTAGAGCATGTTTTCTTTAAAATGTTCGATCGGCTCCTCATAGAAGTCGATATCATTTTTAGTTTAAGCGGTATCGTGCGGGTACTATAATCACGTCCGTCATTGAAACAAAAAACGGCTGGTTGGAATTTTTTTTAAATCTTTTAGGTTCATAATTTCGTTAATACACTTCGAACGGCCCCTCGACAATGTTACAAAAATCAATGTAAGTATGTCAATCTCATAAATATTCTTTCTTTGCGCTTCTTCAAGGTCACAATTCTCATCTAATCTTATCCAAATCGTACTTAATAAAACTTGTAATTATCCTTAGCACTCCTTGCATTACACTGAATGCTGGGAGAAAAAACAAATAAAGGATAAGATTTAAGTAAGATAAAACAACTCTCGCTCCCTTGCTCTTTCCCATCTACAGTGAAATAGGCCAGCTTTGAGCACGAGCAGACCATTAAATGTTAGAAGAAAATTCAAACAAAAGTGAAGAAAATCCTTTTTAGTTAATCAACCAGATTCATCTCGGTGATAAGTCGCATTGAAGTCTCTCTAGGGCTCCTTATTCAATTTGGTATTCGCACATGAGATAAATCTTCAGCCATTATCAAGCCCAGAGTAAGCAGGCTCCTTCATGCCAACCACCCACACCAGGCAGGGCATATTAAATCTGAGGTATTCTCAATGTTTAAATTGAATCTCCAAAATGTCAGCTGCTTTAATGTCGGTTGAAAACGGTTTTCTGGTACATTTTTGAGCGATGTGTTCTGTAATTAATAAAACGACTGAAGGTAGATGGCAAAACATGATTGAAGTGTGACATTGTTAGTATACGTACGATACGTATGTGTGGCTGCATTAAAATTATCTCGAAAAACACACTCTGACGGGGCTTCAGTGTTTTAATTACTTTCCCGTCAAGGATAATCTGGTTCTTTGAGGATCATTTTTATATATGCCGACTCAAAGGTCCCGTGTGTATTCAGCTGTAAATCCGATAATTGTTGTTTACCTGTAATTATTTATCCGAAAAGTAGAGTACATACACACATATATATGCTTAATGTGCCAGTTCAAAAGCTATCTAGAAAACTCACTTCAAAAACTATCTATCATTTTCCTTTAATTGAAATTTAAATCGAAAGTCTCCAGGGCTTTGGGAGCAGAATATACTTTCAGCTAGGTGTAAGTCCTCAAAGTGATCTAGATTTTTACCTTCCGGATTAATTTTGCAACTAATTAGAACTCACATGCTACGTTTACGCAGAATGTGAATACGAACGGATTGTATACGAGTGTACCTGTTGGAGTGTAATGGTTTCGTTAAGGAGACTTTCAGCCTTACACCATACATGTGGAAATTCATTAACTGAGCTAGAGAGATTGTGTAAATAGGTATGTCAGATTGTCAGGGGCTTAAACAAGAGGGTATATATTAGACAGAGGTATTAAATGCTAAGAAGCTATTTTGTATTTGTTAAAGGTTTTTTCCAATTTGTTGGTGAGTTAAAGAAAAGTAGGTTGCATAATGGCGCCTGTTATTAGGTTCGGTGGTGTATTAGGTTGTAAATGTATCATTAGCTTCTTCAAAGATTATGTAGACAAGTTTCCAATATCTGAGTTTTTGTAATATTAGATGAATATCCAATAGGGGTGATAGGATTACAAACATGAATAAAACAACAGAGGAATACGTTTTCCAGTTTCCAAAGACATTGGTTGTTTCTAAATAAATGAAAGTAAACTACGAAGACTTCAAACAAAGCGCAACCTAACAAAACCATAAAATGTTTGGACCCATTAGTCTCAAATCGTTTTCCTGAAAACTATGGGCAAAATAATATCTTAATATATAAAAAATACGTGTCACTATGTTCGACGTCAATCTACGAAACCGCCCAACCGGGCCTCGGTAGTCTAGGGTTAAGGCGCCTGGCTGCCATCCCAGAGTCCCAGAATCGAATCCCAGCAGCACCACGGTCCTTCGCTTTTCCCACTTTCCTCATAACTTTCTTTCTTTTTTCTTCCCTCTTTACATTGCTGATTCCTCCTGTCATAGCCTTCTCTAACCCTTCCCAGCGCATATTGTCGGTTGGTTGTAAGGTTCAACTCATTTCAGGAGGCATAGCACTCAAGCGAGTTGTTTCTAGATACCCCGATGTGAGAGTGGCGATACTAATGATTGGGAGTAGCTGGAATAAAAATATCGCGGCTTGGCTGTGGCAGTTTCTTCCTTCACTTCTTCCGACTAAATCTGCTGTTCGACAAAATAAATTGTCGGCGGCTTTCCCTAAAAACACCAAAAAAGAGTTGTCTATGGAATCGTTCCACCATCCCATTTGCTTGTGGATGGTAGGCGGCTGTTCGTGGGCAATTCCATGAAAATTCTACCGACGACCGGAAATCGACCTTCACCCATTTCCTTCATATTTCGTACATTTGGACTAGTATTACGTAGATTCAAAATTTTGCCAAAATGTTACGTAGTTTCGTAAATAACGGTATACTTAAATATTTCGAAATTTGCATAATACATGTTTCTTTAGAAAATCATACAAAGTGCAAATATTATCCTAGCGCTATGATATATCTAACCTTCAATCTTTTAAATAAAATTACTACAAAAGACGTTCGACATAAAAGAGATTAAAAGGACGTCTTAAGTGGTCTTTATGCTTGGAAGCAAACGAGGGATTTTCTCCAAATTTTTCTATGTTTTGACTGGCAATACTGAAGATGAGTAACCTGAATCTCATGCAGGCACCGAAAGCCGTTTGACAAAAAGAATACCCTCTCAAACGCTCACCATATATTATAAAAAAGTTTAATCTATGGTCTAAATGCATTTGACGTGTCTACAGAAGTGGGTTGCAGCTTAAAGTGTATTGAAAGGTAAAAAATGGGTCTGTACTGACCACGAACTTCTCCTGCGCAAAAATGTTAGTTCGAGCCCACAACCAGTATAGGATAGTGTGCCAGACAAATTTTGGAGTTTTGACATGAATACCAAATGAGTTACAGTAAGTGAGTTGTGGTAGACCATTTCCATTTTGTAAGATGGCAATTAAGAATCTATCAGTCAAGGGCACTTGACCAGGCAACTTATACAAAATTAGAGGCGATCAAGCACCCATTTTGTCCAGTTGGAAAGTCAACAAGTCACATCAATTGCATTTCCTTCGTCGGATTTCGTCGTGTATCCCTTCTTGGCCGGGACGGCGCCAAAGTTCTTTAATTGTAAGTCTATCTTGCCAGCGGATTTTTAAAATACTACGTAGGCATCTGAAAGCTTGTAGACACCTTGTGATAAATTGAATGACTTTCCATATTTTACAACCATACAAAGGAAATGCCTTAAGGTTGGAGTTGAACAGCGGCAATTTGGTGCTAATTGAGATCTCTGTTGATCTTCATATGCGAAAAAGGTATGCATATGCGGTTCGGCTTTAGTCCAAATAATCTATCCAGGTGGGAATTTACAGTGCACTGCAACTACATCCCAATAATTAAAGAAGTATCAAAATGGACTTGGTGGTTTGTTTTCATGCAACTAAATATGATGCGATCGTCAAAGCTCGAGAAAGACCATCTTTAGAGCCCTGGTTTCCAAGTTGTTATAATAAAAAACGAGCTCTTGCGAAACCCTCGTATTGCTATAAATGGACTCCAAAACTATGAAATGAACATTAGTACATAACTTTTAGGCCGTATACAAAATCGGCATACGCTGCATACATATAGTATACAGGTTTAAGTCACTTTTTGCGTGGGGATTTATGTAACAAAGTGGCATGCTACGATTTGTTCCATATATAAACGACGAAAAGCAACTTTGGTAAACGGCCGGCCTTCGACTCATACCACGATTTTAGAGAACGAGTGTCTTGTTTTAGTTGACGGGCTCGTGCTTCATAGCAGTAGAAGGTCGAACAATTTTAGCTTTATACCATCCTATGACTGTATAGCATATATATAGAGACCGACGTGCTCCAAAAAAATTTCTTAGCATGGCTTGGTAAGGTGCAAAACCGAGTCATCTAACTCACATTTGTTGGAGCCCCTTGGACCTCAATTGAAACACCCCAGGAATGTAACCAGCCTTGGCAAAATTTTATTGCTATTAGGGGAGATACGCAATGAATCGGACGCGTCATGAAACGGGCAGTATCTGTTTTAGGAAAAGTTACTGAACTAATGTATCAAAATTTTGTTGTTGGCAATACTGATGTTCATAGACTACACCACAAAGAGCACAGTTGCAGGCGGCCATTTGTCTTGATTTTATGAGACGTAAGCGTTTTTATCTTTAAAAAGTAAAAAAAAAATGGTTTTTATAAGAATTTCTAAAGGCAATTTATTACTTTTATTGTATTTTAGGTGATTTATGTGACATTATACATAATTAAGAGAAATATTAAAAGTTAAATAGTTTTTAAAATTTATTCCTTGTTCGTGCATTTTGTCAATTTAATTTTAAAGTTAGTTACGCACTGAATCGGACAGGTGTCGACGCACTGAGACGGACACTTAAAAACACTTAATCACTCAATGTTTTTATTTTTTTTAATTAAATCACTAATCACTGATTATCCATGTTCAGTAAAAAGTGATAAAACACAATATTTCACCACTTTTACTGCAAAATTCTACCGAAAATATTCGCGAGCCTATTCTTCGCCATGAAGTTTAATTAATAATTGCAATTAAATAAACATCAGAACATAAAAATGATTACTGAATAAAGGATATATGTAAGGTTATATTTAAATAAGAATATGCTTTAATTTTAACTATGTTATGTGTGTAAAGTACCACTCGTGTACTCTAGTCCGTTTCATAACACCTACTGTCCTATTCAAAGCGTAGTGTGTTATGAAACGGACAAAAGCGACTATTCAAAAATAATTGTTTTTATAATTTTCTGTTATCTTTTAAATAATAAATGATTGCGTGTTCTCTACTCAGTTAATTAAAGGTTCATTTAAAGTGGTTGGTATCTTTTCAGATTTGTATTTTTGATAAAAAAAACTTTCTCAAATTTTAATGTCCGTTTCATTGCGTCTCTCCCCTACTACAACACAAGGCATCCTGACTAATAATAGGGTACCAAACTCCCGCTTAGATCGGGTCTTCACCTAGCGGTTGGGACTCCACTTTGTTCTTCTGGTAGTCTGGTACTGCCTGCATCACAGCCTTTGTCAGCTGGTTTGTGGGACTCTCTTTTTCCAGGAGGCATAACACTCCTAGGAGGCTATCTCCTGCTAACCTCGACAGTTGTTGTTACTCAGCCACCTGCTAATTAACATGAACTCTACATGAGTCCGTAAGGCCAACCCAAGTTTTTTTAATACTGTGGTGGCCATACACCCTCTATCCAAAAATAATTGATTATTTCATATGTACAATATTTACAACTTATTTATTATTTAAGATAATATGTATGGGACAAAAGGCAGCTACTGCCATAGCCTACCTGGTTGCTACCTATACTCATACGACATCCAAGAGTTCAAATCTGAGGCTCACTGCCTCTTCCTCATGTATCCTCCAGACTGCATCCTTAACCTTTCATATCCTTTTTCTGTTTCGAAGCTAAGCTTACTACTTGACATTTATTTTGCACCATGATGTGACCGACATGACGGACTGGTAGTGTAAAGGTTGACACCTAAGCTTAGACTCTTTCACATAATAAAAAAAAAAAAAATAAATAAAAAATAACGACTATTCCACTGAAATAATAGCATCCTGCCTGAGCGACAATTGTTTCCTCATGATGCAAGCTAGCACCTCGCACCATAACGTGAGTGATACGACAGGCAGGTAGTAAAAAAATTTCTAAGCTTAGTTTATAGAGTTTAAAAATAGTTTCACTTTATTTAATATTTTATTTGCATTGTTCTTTTTTCGCAATAAACTCTGCTATCCGTTCTTAAAATAAAAATAAACATGCCTTATCTATCCTTTAAAATTGTGCCTACCAAAGACCTATTTCCAATCTTCTTTTATAATGGAAAGAAAATATACTTAAAAACAGTCATAAAAAATTTTCCATTTTCATAAGCTTTCTCCTCTATAATTTCCACCAGTCGCTTAATGTCCTTCTAGAGCGCAGTGGATTTGTCCGTAACATCTAGGAATTCCTTTTGGAGCGACTCGTTAAGTGCAAAGGGGTTAGTGCTGCAAAACTAACATCAAAGAAAATGCAACAATTTTTTCCCTGGCTGCAGGTAAATTGCAGGAATGTATTAAGGTATGAAAAAACTAATTTTTCTTCCCAAAGAGCCCCGTACGAGAGGGAGTTTCCACCCTAGACACTTTCCCCAAATGAAATCACTTTAGTCACGCTCAGACCTTTAACATCGAGTCGAGGGAACTATAGGCTAGTTAATCAGGTGTTATGGATTTTTATATTATCATAAACTGCATCGGGTCCTGCCACCATACTGAAATGCACTTTAATTTCAATTTGCGCAATTCAGGAACTCAATCTAGATTTTGTAAATGGGGATTTTAATAGGCAGGGTGTGGGGCAAAACTCCTTTCAATAAGAGGATTGCATTAAACCGAAAACACAACAAAAAGGGAAATTGATTTTGTTTTAAGCTTTTTGATATTGGACAATGCGAGGCCCTAAAAGTTTTGCAGTCAATTTTTGTTAGACGACTTTGAGCGACTTTTACGAGTTACCGAGAGAGTGAGAAATGTGTAAGGCACTTTAAGTCATGGGCTTATAATAAGAGAAGTAGAATTTTTTAGATATTTGTCCTTAAAGTTCTTGTATTTGCAGCACAATACTCCTTGATTTCTGAGAAAACTCTAAAGGGCGAGTCCGACTACAACCCTAGTTTTCGGATAACCTAAACCTTGAGTCCTACTACACCTGCTTTGAAAGTAAGGTGTATTCTGAGAATTAAAAATTTGTTTGATATTTCAAACGACTTATTTGTTGTTGTTTTCTGTCTGATATGTGGTGAGGTAATATTCATCATACTACACTGTTATCCAGCTTGACGATAAAACACGGCAGGAATATTTCTGGAACAGTATGCTCTGAGTGCAATATATCTCAATGGTAACTACGTAATTGTAAGTTGATTTGATTATTACTAACTAAAAATAACATGGATTTGCTAGTAATGGCGCGATGTATACGTCATCCTCTGACGAGCTTATTCAGTGATGTGTTACATAAATAATATAGGGTAAAATATGGGATGGGTCTTATGTAACTGATATCCTTTCCTTTAGGCGAAGCATTTCCTTTAGGCGAAGCTGACACTTAATCAGAACACCCCAAGGTAAATATTGTAAAATGTATTCAGCAATAATTTTACATTACAGAGCCACATCTCCCCCTGCTAGCAAAAAATTCAGGGTCCGTTTTTATATGTATAAATTATGTTTTAGGGTTATTTCATCAGAAATAGTGGTTAAAATATGATTTTAATATAAACTTCTACATCGAACAACATGGATAGCTGAAAAAATCGTTCTAAAAAAACTGATGTCCTTTGGAATTGGTATTGAATCTTAAATAATAAGTTTATAGAGTGAAGTAAAAAAACCAGCAATTAGAAGATGGAGCCAAACATATAGCGTGTAGACAAGAGTAAAATTCTAATTCAGTCAAGGGTGGAAAGAAGAAACCACAACACCACCGGGGGGGGGGGGCAACGATGAAGCGATAGACGTTCAAAGAAGAATAAACGCCGCAAACAGAACATACAGTGATGAAATCCAGAGACATCCACAGAAAAACCAAAATAGGAATCTACAAAACCATCGTACGCACAGTAGCAGCGTATGGGTGTGAAGTATGGAGAATCTCCCAGAAATCCGCCGACAAGATGGATATATTTGAGAGGAAGGTTCTCCGAAGGATATACGGGAATCAATGAAGACAATGCATGGAGAATACGCTACACAATCACAAATTGTACGATTTATACAAAGAGTGTAAACACTCGAGTCATGCCAAGCTACTGCTTTTACGTTGTTAGGGTTATGTCCAAAGAATAGATGAGTCAAGGATACCAAAAAAGGGCAAAAAAAAGTTGGCAAACAACGGTCAAGGTGGAAAGGTGTTAAGGTCTATGCAACAAAACTGCTCAACACAATAAACTGGACAAGGCAAGACTGCAACAGTTTTTCGTCAGAAACGGTTTGCTGGTTTAATACTTGCTGCAGGTTCCCTGCGAATTCTTGCATTTTAATGCTGTCTCGCAGATGGTCTACGTTAAGCCCTTTACCTTTTATGACATCGTGCTGGACGTTTGTGATTGCGGCGATTTTAAGGCGAATAGTTGCTACTACGAAATGTTGGTAGCTTCCAGTGTCTGCTCCCCTGAAGCTCCTGACATCTTCCAGAACAGCTCTCAAACGGCGGATGATGGCCACTTGATCTACCTGGTTTCTCGTTCTACCATCATCGGGCGATACCCAGGTCTATTTTTGTATCTTCTTGTGACAAAGTAAGTACCACCTACCATGAGTTGGTGGGAGCCACAGAAGTCAACGAAAAGCTCACCGTTGCTGTTAGTGACCTGGCCTAGGCCTTGATTTCACTTTTCCAAGGCCGGTGTTGTTGTGGCCAATCTGTGCGTTTAGGCCACCGATTAAAACAATGATGTCCCCCCTTGGAATAGAGCGAAAAACCTCACTTAGTCGTATATAGAACTTGTCCTTGATGTCTTCGTCTGGGTCTTCAGTTGGATCGTAGCATTGGACTACCGTAGCACTTCTTAGTCTTGCACTCAGGCCTACGGTAATAATCCTCTCAGAAACTGGTGACCGGCTAATGAGGCTCGACCTGGCTTCTTTGGTGAGTATTACGTCAAAGCTATTCGTTCACGGTTCATCTCGTTAAACACTTCATCCAGCCGCCCATCATCAAGCAGTGTTCTTATATTCCATGATCCAATTCGTGTCCTTGTTTGAAAAGCAAAGATCGCCGTCGTGTTGTCCATCCGGTTCCGTTCCGAGTCATTGTTTGCCGATTCGTAGCAATGGTATTTTCATAGAAGAAAACGCTAATCCTTAGTCCAACCGACTTAAACTCTGTTTTGTGGCACAGAAAAATTACACTGACACTTCACTATTTCCTTTGTTATTGTTACGTGTAATACTCGTATTATACACAAAAAGGTTTGATGAATGCGCGTGTGATTTGCCCCATTACCTTAATTGTTCCCGGGACATCACTTCGAAGACGTAAGATGATTTTATGCATGATGTATACGTGTACGGCACTCCGCGTGGTCGTCGCTTGGTAATTATAATACAGAAATGTCCATTGTAACTATTTGAGTAGGAACAGTGCAATAAAATGCAACCTCAAAGACAGCTGAAGTTTAGAGTGCTTTTTCCTAAACACCCAAGTCTGTTGCATTGTATGAGCACCGGTATGACCATTGTCTTTAATACAGCAGCAATTTCGATACGGTTAGATACTTTGATTGGAAGAGCCTTGACAAATTGTAGTAGGCTTTGTTGACGTCATTTCTGGTGCCATGTTATTGTCGGCTACATAGCTCTTGTCAATGTTTTGTGGAGGATTCTGCCCCTTCTCTTGCTGTCACCTCCGAATCTTGGATCATTTTCTTCAACGCCAGCACCAGACCGTCCCTTTTCGGAATGCATTATAAATGTTGATTGCTTGACGCCACAGGGAAACATTCTGACAATTTTGGGGCTCCTGTGATCCGTATGGTTTGGTATAGAGCCGGATCGTTAAAGGCTATCCTCTCCAAATAGGCCTGTTCTATGAGACTATCACTCTGATTTCCATTTGGCATTTGGAAAGGATATACTTGGTACGACAGGCCCTTCTTAAGTTGTCCTAGTTCCATGTCAATAAAACATACACCCAAGGTGCGCAAACCTGTTAGGTATCACGATGGCTCTTACTTTTGGTTTGGAGTCCTAATTCCCACGCCCCCGTGTGTGTGTACCCCCGCCTTAAAATTACTAATGGGGCACTCTAAAACCGCTCTGATCAATTCAAAAAACAATTGTAGCCAGGAGCCCTAATTCCCCACGACAAAATATGCCTCTCTCGCCATGAAAGTACTTTTGGGGCACCAAGGATTTTTCTCTGGAGAAACAAAGCGGGGATTTTAATTTATCATAAATACGCAATTAAAACATTTTAAACTGGTAAAAACTGATTTTGTTGTGAATTTCGTTTATACACTCCAGTATATGAAAGAAATTTTATTTTACATACTTAAGAGGAGGTTCCTTTGATCGGCGATAAAAAAAATCGATTTTTTTTACATATTATCAATCTATAATAATTATGTTAAAAACATGATCCTAAAACCGTTTTGCGTTTTATGCAGCTTTTAGAAAGTTACAGCGCTCCAAAGACAAGCGCGCAACTGTCAACGAAGCAATTTTTTTATTTTTTTCAACGCGTTTTTCGGAGACTAGATATTTTCAGTGCGCGAGACATTGTATCTCGAGAACCACTGATCGGATTCATCTGGGATTTTAAAGTCATGTGTAAAATTTTTTTGTCAAAGGGGGTAGTTTTCATCCCCTAAAAACAAAAAGCACCCATCAAGAACATATAAATGTTTGAAGAGAAGAGTGAGATAAGCTTATTTCTCAAATGTCATGAAAATCGGTGCTGTCCGAATCTACCAAGACATGTCAATAATCATAAGCAAGTGGTTTATGTAAATCTCAATAATGGAAAAGAACCACGGAACATTTGGATTTTTGTATGTTTCCCTCATTCTTCGCTTACATTTCTTAAGGTATCTCCTATATTTTCGGTATAAACAAACCTTAATTTATTTTTTAATAGAGAATCCTCAAGGCAACCTTAATACATCAGTAGGGATATATTTTATATTTCTCATGAAATTTTCATCCAAAAAAAATTATTACTACCTACCATCAATTAAGTTTGGTTTATTTTGCTCCTTGCCACCCACTTACGACTATTGCCAAAACACATCCCCATAACTATAACCTTACTTAAAGACAGAGCTACCAGCCAGCACTTAACAATGCACCCCTTAGCTTTAAGGGTATTGGGAATCGCATTGTTGTTATGAGCCTGAAACATAATATGCCGGTATTTGAACAACATTACTTTGTATTGTGCAAAAATTTCAAAAGACGATCTCCTATCTAAACCCCCAATTTCTATTATGTAAATGTGTTGAATTCCTTGAAAGTTTATTTGATTACTGAATCCAGATTAACGATTGTTTAGTCTCATTCCTGAGGCATGTTCCGACGAATATTGTTTTCTCGATGGCAGCTCTATTGTGAAGTTTCTATTGAAGTTACTGAATTTAAAATAAGCAAAAAGGAAAAAAAATGATAATAATAATAAAATGTCCTTTTTCTTGCTCACTCAAAAAGAACCAAATCCTCAAGAACCTCGTTTGTGGTATCTTTTTACGAACTAAGAAAATTTAGATAAAAGTTAAATAAAATTAACTGAGACTCGTCTTATCTTTAAGTGAGCATAGTTAACGGCACTAGGAATATTTTCTTCCAAGTTGAGATAAACATAATTTAAATTGTAACGATGAGGATAGAAATTGATGTTGGGATAATTTCACCCTGCCCATCTACCCTGGATTATTTGTTTTGAATGCCTTCAGGAGGTTAGGCATGGGGAAGTCGATTAAACTTCGGAACTAAGTAGTTGTAGTTTTGTCTTGTGATACTTATAGCGAACACAATTAAATTTGCAAAATGTATAACAAAATAGAATCCTTGTCCGATGGTCTCAACGAAAGCTAACAAAAAGCAATAATTAACAAACTGTTTAAATAAAGCTTCAACAATCATTTTAAGAAGCTTAACATATGCTGTAGCTTATCGCCAAAGACCCACCCTCTACTTGATTTTATTCAACTCCAACTTGAGCTATTTTCTGAAAGAATGAAATTTACAAGAAAGGTCGTTTGAAGAAAAGTTAGCAAACAAAATAGTCAACAAATAAGCTTGCTTAGCGAAAATCTGACCCTGTGATGAGCGGACATCCACTTCCGATGCAACGTTTTGTAGAACTTTTTCTTTCGGTGAGGTATTTTGTCCAAGGAGGATCGCGGTCGCAAAGTGGACTTATTGTACCATTAATACATCCGACTAACCTGCTTTGTATACCTCACTGCTCGTACAGCTCAGATTTGTTTCGCCAAGCAGTGACAGAGAACATGAATAACATGAACAGTCAGGATGAGGAGTCAGCCTTTGTACCAATAGTCCATCATGTCGTTCAAGTCATTCTGCAATGTCTAGTAGTAAGCTTGATTTGAAGCTTCTTATTCTTCTTTGATCCATTAGCTGGCGGTCCGAGCGGGACGACGAACTCTATTCACGATTCGCTTCCATTCTTGCAGTTGTTTTTGGCGGTGTCTCGAGCCTTGGTAACTGATAATCGTTGATTCTTTAGGTTACACTGATAAAAAATTCTTAGCTTAAGAGACTTTTTCTTGAACCAAGCAAATAGTGTTTTGGATATAACGAAAACAAAATTGTCTTCGGATAAGCGATACTAAAAGTTTGATGACAAAAGATGAAGACAAAAGTTGACTAGAAGTAAGAAAAAAAAAATTCTTGATTTGAGATTATTATTATTCTTGTTGAGGGGCGCTTTAGCGGGCACTGCGACCTATCTTGTTTGGTCTATTGTGCCATCCCCGTCTTTAAAAACCATCAAGGTTAGGACTTCTTAGGTAGCCTAAAACTGATTTAGGGTTGCTGTCCCAAATCTCCCTGAGAGTAGGGAAATCACGATGGAGGAGGCTCAGTCTTTTCCTCGCTGTAGCCTCACAGTCGCACATCAAGTGCTCCGCAGTTTCGGGAGCAGCCCCGCAGAATCGACAGCCAGAGTCGGCCACCAGACCAATTTTGTTTAGGTGATAGTTAAACGAACAGTGGCCCGTCAGGAGCTCTGTTATTATTTTTAGCTCCCACCTCTTGATATTTAAAAGTTTGCCCGCCTTAGCTTAATCGATTTGGATGAATCTTTTAGCTTGACGAGCACCCTGGGCCCTAGACCAGCTTTGAAGAAACATCTGGTCAACCCAATTCTTTATGGCCATTTTTACGTGGCAGCTTGCTAAGCTACAGAAAGGTTCCGGACCAATAGGTTATGAGTTTGCGCCTGCTCTAGCCAGGCTATCGGCAATCTCATTACCAATGTGACCTTCGTGGCCCGGAATCCACATCAGCGTGACACTATTGTTCCTGCTGATGAATTTGAGGGATTGAAGACAATCCAGGATAGTCTTTGATGAGACCCTGTGCGATTTAATGGCCAGCAGTGCAGCTTGACTGTCCGAGAAAATAACAATGTTAGAGCTATTTGAGCTCTATTAATGCAAGTCTGAGCACACACCTGGATGACGAGTACCTCAGCCTGAAAAACAATGGGGGTAGTGCCCAGAGCCATGGATATTTTGCTACTTGGGCCATAAACACCCAGCCCTACCCCTTTATCGGTTTTGGAACCGTCTGTGTACCAAAAGGCCGTGCTTCCTCTAAAGAGAGGCCTGCCATGTTGCCACTCTGACCTACTTCGAATAATCGTCGTAAACGGTTTGTCAAAGTCAAGAGTAGCAGGAATGGTATCGGACAAAGATATGTTTGAGATACTAATTTTTTTAATTTAACTCAAATTCTTAGTCAAGAATATCAAATTCTTGAAACAAGCAAATATTTTTCTTGACGGCTATTTTGAATAAGGACTCACAGTTTTTCTAATGATCATATACTAATTTCAAATTGACTACAGTATTTCCACGTAATAAAATCCCACCAAAAAAACATAAAAATGTGAATTAGAAGTTCGTGGGCGCGGAAATTATTTATTGGGACAGTTTAAGACACACTTATAACAAAAAGAAATGATATGGATTAGTCAAGATGAATCACTCCAAGTTTACGTGTAGTTTCACGCATAATCCCGTCGATCACAACGTTGAAGAGAAGTGGCTAAGCGACGTCTCCTTATCGGACACCTGTTCGAATCGGGGACTCCTCGGGTAAGTCCCTTCGAATACGAACGCTGCTGTTAAGCCATAGTCCGACGCTTGGAGAACTTGAATGATTTTCAATGGCACGTGTTCGGTTTGCACGACTCTCCACAAGCTGCTCCAATCGATGAAATCGATAGCGGATTTGTAATCGATGAAAACGACGACAGTTCGTTTACCGCAACGAATTCTTTCTTTCGTTAGCTGACGAAGTGCGAACATTTGATCAAGACATCCTCGTTGTGGTCTAAATCTCGCTTGTTCTTTCCAGCTCGTTTGCTCTCTATGTTTCTGGAGCCTCGATTGTATGATTTTCGTAAATACTTTGCGAACGATGGAAAATAGGCTAATACCGCGATAATTCTTGCATTCTCGACTGTTGCATGTCTTCAAAATTGGGACAACGATCGCTTTCTTCCATGCCGACGGCACAGGATCCGAATGCCGTATGTGTGTTATGAAGACATGAAGTCGTTGTGATAAGACATCACCTCCGGCTTTGATCATCTCAGCGGTTACTTGATCTATTCTCGGCGCTTTTCCATCCTTCAGCGATTTTATTGCTATCTTCACCTCGATAATTGGCGGTTCGGTATCGAGAAACTCATTCGTCGGCTGTTCGATAATCGGCGGTTCGGGTGCTGGACCTTGTGGCGGATCGTGGTTGTACAGTTGGTGGAAGAATTCTCTCCACCGCTGCAACGTCCATCGGCAGAAATCACAAAAGTTCCATCCTATTTTTAATGTTGTTTGTTGATGTTGTTTTGTCGCCTAAACACCGGATTGTCTGATACAGCGTGCCTCGACGATGGTTCCTCCATGTCGGCCGCAACGTTATTCCAGTACACTTCCCGTTCCGATTTCATTTTCTGTCGAACTTTTTTGTTTAATCTTCGGTATTGCTAAAAGTCGACGTGTTTCATTCGCTTTCACTGATCGACGATATCCAGACAGCTTTCCGAGATCCATGGCTGCGTCCGTTTACAGATAGATGGGCACAACTCCATTGCCTACCCCCAATAGACTCCGATAATCTTCTTGTTCATCGATATTTTCCGATTTTGCGAGTGCCGCGAGATTGGATGATAATGCCATTTGAAACTCCCGCCCGATGGCCGGATCCCGTAGGCACGCCCAATTCTTCTTTGGAGGTGGCGGTTCCGTTTTCTTCGTCTTTTGTAATCGCATATGTAATTTCGCTCGAACAAGATAATGGTCCGATCCGTAATTGGGCCCAAGCATTGCACGTTCGTTTTTGAGCGTCGATCGGAATCTGGCGTGGATCAAAATGTAGTATAACATCGCGGGGTCGTTGCCGGATGGATTTCGCCAGGAGAATGGATGACGGAAAATGCTGTTGCCAACGATCAAGTTGTTTGACGATGCGAATGAAAACAGCCGTAAGCCGTTATTGTTAATTACTCCATGTCTGAATTTGCCCATGCTTCCTTTCCTTCCCAGCCAGTTTGATCTGCTCCTAAATGTGCATTGAAGTCCCCTGCGAGTATTATTAATTCCGTTCGAGGTATCATATCCAGCGTCTGTTGAAGCTGATCGTAAAATTCGTCGTTCGCGTCCGTGCTGGTCTCTGTTGGTGCATGAACATGGGTCTTGATCGCTCCACTGATGGTTATAACCGCCAGACGCAGACGCAATCTGCTGGCAGCCCGTCGATCGACCATAAAGCCGACGCCGGCCTCTCGTCTGTCACCACCGGAATAGTCAATGGCCCGGGTCCGGTAAGTCGTAGTTCCGATAGCGCAGCAACTGATATTTTGTATTTCAATAATTCCATTGCCATGATTTTCTTTTGACCGACGTGATGTCCTGTTCGTACATTCCACGCGGCGAATTTAAATTCCATTTTCAGTGTGATTAATTTTTGTGTTCGGCCAGTAACCCACGTTTGATTTGAAGTATAGATGAGAAGAGATAGGTTAGGCGTCTGGAGGGTGCGTGAGTACCTTGCTTGAATACCATGAACGTTTTGAGATGTTATATTAGTTCGAAAACACCGATTGTGGAAGACAGTTCCACAATCGTGTTGTTCTATTTATAAGCGATCTATTAAACCGTAATGTGCGCGTTCGTAATACGAATATCTCGACACCTTGGTAGGCTCGGAACATTCATTAACCCCGATCTTTGACGTCGGTTTATCTACCGTTTTCTCATTTGATTACGAGTTCCAGTTAGAACGTATCATTTAATGGGGGGCTCTAATTGTTTAATCGTATTTGACAAATCCTATTGGGCTACGTAACTAGAAAATCTGGCCTCTGGATTTTAGAAATGGTAATGATGCCTTCACATCAATGGGGCAGTAAAAATGCGCCAGCGTCAAAAGGGTTAATCCTTGCAAATAAGTTTTTTAAGCAAATTTCTAACATTGAGAAAACTTCCAACATAAAAATCTAATTTGCACTAAGTGCATCTACCCACCCACTTAACTGCCTCATAAAACTTATATGAAGACAAAAGTGCAAACCTTAGAAACTTTATTTGCTTAGCTTTATTCCTGTTCAAGGTAAGCCAATAATAACATACATGATACATTGTTACTGGGTCGAGATATCTCGTAAAAGCTTGTCTCGTGCAAGGTCGTGCATTTTGAACCTAAAAGCATAAAATTATATATTCAAAACTCGGTGAAAGCCCTTTCCAGCACAAGATTGGCGCTCAAATGGGTCCTCCGAACGTGCTTCAAAGAGTTCATTTCGTGAAAAAAATATATGTATATATTTTATGCAAAATTCTGGCTAAATTCAATTTGCTTTTCACCTTGTCGTGGAAAAATGATATACCGTCTATATATGTACCTATTCAAGAGATGGAACATTTTCCTATACGAAATGTTTTTTTTTCGTGTTGCATAAAAAGATGCCTTAAAACCCGTACACTAAGTTAGAAGCTTGTAATAAATTACATTTTACAGATTTTTATTAACCGCAACTTGGCTTTATGTATCCCTTCAGATAGAATTACGTCAGGTAAATTTCAGTAGACTTCCTAGGCAACACCCCGAAAAGGTAAATAAATTCTAAGCTTGGTCTCAGATTTTTTATGTGCCTCTGTTAAATATTTCAAAAAGGAAGGATATTCTGTATGCTTTAATGTTGCCGACGGTGGCATTTATTACGTTAGATGTATTATAATTATTTTGTCATACCATGGCGTTCAAGTACAAATACACTCAAAACCCGCAAAGAAAAATATTCTTTTTTGTGTCATTATAGATACCTTCGCAGATATCTTTATACGGGGGGAATAATTCCATTATTGTTGTTTAGTTTTTGTAACCCAGCCTGAAAACTAGCAAGAGGTTACGCTGGTAACACAAGAATGCTTTAATGATATGTGTAACCGCCTATATGGTAATCAAAACATTTGACTAGACATTAAAAAAATGAAGGTCTTTACCAGTTTTTTTTTTTTTTTTTTTATGTGACACACTAGAGACTTAGGGAAGGCCCCTTTGTACTGTCGACCATGTATTATTATTTTTTTTTGAAAATTTCGAACAGCAGCTCTAGTCGAAATATAGAGAGAGAAGTGAAGGAAAGAACTGTCACAACCTAGCTGCGGTATTTTTATTTCACCTACTCCCAACCATTTCGCGACTCTGACATCGGGGCATCGAGAACAACTCGCTGGAGTGTTATGCCTCTTGAAACGAGTTGAATTTCATCAACCAACCGATGACATGCGCTTGGTGGAGCGGGGAAGAGAACTAGTGAAGGCTATGACAGGAGGAATCAGGGGGGCAATTCTGGTTCGGTGCAGTGAAAACGTGAAAACACTTTACACGTTTACACCTTTGTTTGCGATTCTTATACCGTGCAAACCACTGTCAAAAACTTTGCACGATCTTAAATTTTTTACATCGTGAAATTTAGAGTGAAGTCGTGAAAAGTTTACTCTTTAGATATGTACCTACTAGATTTGATAAACTGTCACTTGTTAGTATAAAAATTCAATTCAGCCTTTATTCAGCATTAAGTTTGCACGAATGCAACGAGAATCGCTTTTTCAGGTTGAGTGCAGTGATTAAATGAAAAAAGGTGTGTAAAACGTCAAGTGTAAACTTTTTTTCACGTGGAAGAAGAGGGAAGAAGAAAGAAGGAAAGTTATGTAGGCGTGAAATTGGGAAAGGCTAGGACCGAGGCACCGCCGGGAATCGAACCCGGGGCCTCTGGGGATAGTAGTCAGGCGCCTTACCCCTAGACTACCGAGGCCCTTCCAGATTATTATTGCATTTCTCCCCAAATCTCGTTACTTCTTCCCTAAGTTTTTGAAACGTATACTTACTAACTCATATAAGTTGTGTTGGGTCATGACCCATATTATAATAGGTTTGTTTCATTTTTATTGGAGTACGTTCGCCGGTGTAGTTGGGCCCAAATCGGTGCAGTTGTAGCTACCGCAGCCCCTATTGTGGTGTAGTATCATCTACTATAGTTGACCTGGACTTACATGAGGCAGTACATATGTCCTGCACACGATGGTAAATTGTACTGAGGCCTCAACTTTTTTAAATGTCCCGGTTCAAAAATAATTTCCTACTGAACTGTGAGCGTGTATCGCGTGATTGTAAATTACGAAGTGGAGAAATATTTATTTTGCGGCAGTAACATATCCAATTTGAACTGTGGTGAGGTGAGATTGTAAACAGGAACTGGAGGAACATTTCTGACTTTTTTGCGACAATAAAATATGCATTTTGATCTGCGGCGAGGTGAGATTGTAAACAGAACTGAAGCGACATTTTCTTACTTCTTTTGCCGCAGTAAAATAACCAACATAAACCTAGTCCATGGAAATGGTACTTTAACATTGGAAAAATGCAGGACAAGTTTTTATTTTTGGGTTGTGTAGGGGGGTCAGTGTGAGCTTAAGTTTGAGTTTTCGGGATTCTAAACCTCCCATTTGGCCGCCATCTTGGCCATATCGTTTTTTTTTTTTTTTTTTTATGTGAAAGACTAGTAAAACATAGCATAACAGCAATAAAAACACGAAAAAAATGCGAAACAATTTTATTAATTACTCAAACATCGGCATTTCTTATTACTACAGTCATTCATTCATTATTATTACTTGCTACCTGTTATTGCTAATTTCTAAGGATAGTATAGGAGGTCAAATCGTAATAAAAATATTCAGAAAATCTGTCACTTTCATACTTTCGGGCCGCTGTAAAATCCTTCGTAGTGAATGAAATTGAAAAAGTTATGAATGAAAATTATTCCTAAAAAAACCCTCTACAAAAAACTTATTATTATTTTTTTGTTAAAGTTGAAGGAGAAAAAGTTATAGCCTTTAAAAGAAAATATTGTGACTAATTTTTGTGTTCTAAGGCTTATAACTTCTTAATTATTCATTTTACCACAAAATTTCTTTCCAGTAAATTGTAGATAATTTAATTCTAAACAAAAAGTGTCCCTGCAAGATGTATGGTTTCGGAGATTCTTTTCTGTAAGATGTATGGTTTCGGAGATGAAGCAAATGAAGATTTGAGTGATTTCTTTCTAGACAAAAACGTAAGTTAAAAAAATTGTTTTAAGTTTTCAAAATAATCAATTAGGGTATTTCTTAGACGAAAAAAATGTAAGAACGAATCTACCATATTTTTTTCTCCTTACGTATGGCACGTGCGCTTACGTATTATTTTTAACAAACATTTCTAATATTTATTTGTTTTTTTTTCTTCTGTGATTTGCTTTTTTATATAATATATGTATTTAAGATGGCTGACGATAAAAGCGGTCGAGAGCATTGGAATATTTTGTGTTGTTTTTAAAAAATGATGAAGCAAAATGCAATTTCTGTGCTTAAGTTTTGTTTTACAAAAGTGGCGATGCTTATTTCTGATTCGGCACACCAAGAGAAAGCATCCTCGTATTTTCTCTGCCATTTGTTAATCTCAGATTGTAAATACCGATAGCATCTGAAATGCTTCGCTTACTTTCACTTCTACCTCAAACGCACTGGAACTCGAAGCACCTGAATCTTGCACGCCCACCACCTCATGCACTAATAGATATGTATCTAAACCTACTGTCACTGACACCAAACTCACCCAATACTTTTCTAAACCGCTGTCTGCTAGGTTCGCTATGTGACGTGCTTGCTATACAATGGTACCTCGCCTCATTTGAAGTGAGACATTGTACTGGTTCAAAGGAAAAAGAGGCTTCTCTTACAAATTCATTTTATAATCGTGTCCTGTCCAACACTGTTATCTACGCTGATGTGCATCCAACTATGCCGGCTTACGTACTACAGTATTTTCCAAATAAAGGCTTAAACAGAACGATTTTTCTTTGTTTTTCTTTGGCGTTCCGTCGGCTTGATTGTGGCTATCACTCCGTTCGTCTCATAGAAAGTTTATGAAAATGTCGAATTTCTAACCTTTAAAAACGGATGGAACGGTTTGGTTCTATTTTCCGATTTTTTTCAGTTATCGATTTGCCAACTGTCAAAAAAAGAAGAGGATTTTGCTGCGCTCTCTGATCCTACAAATCTGATGGAGTAAAAAAATGAGAGTTCTCAAGCCAGAGCAGGGCAATTAAGAGCAAAAAAGAGATGTCAAAAAGACTCAATGAACGTAAATTGCTGATTGTTTCGCAGTCATCGAATACACCGCATGTATCTCTTGAAACTGTCTACTTTATTTGGAAAAGGCCGGCCAATTTAAACGTCAAATCTAGTGACCTGTACTAAACGTGTATACTAGATTTTCCAATCATATTTTGATAATTTTGTCGAGAAATGTGTTTTGAAAACATTTCTGAAGGAAACAGAGATCATAATCATTGTCAAAGTTCGTCGTATTCAATTACATTCAGTCATTATTGTCACTCTATTGCGCAGCTTTAACAACTTTTGCAATGGAAAATACCCTCTCAACTGAGGCATTTGATCGACAACAAAACGATTGCAAGTTTGCGAATACCGTTATATCTAGGCTCCTCCTAAGCATCTACTTCTTCAAGAACTTTCACCCAAAACACGTGGATCATACATTTTTTATTTCAAAACGATTTCAACCCTTAAGGGGTTAAAACTACCCCTACAATATAGTTCATTGAAAACTAGGTGGGGGTGTTCCAAAATAACACCGTTAAGAAAATCGAACCCTAAACGTTTTTCGGGTCGCTGATCACGAAAATCGAGGTCCCGCGGTCCTAAAACATGGGCGTCCCCCTTAAAAATGCAAAAAACACCCCTTTTTAGGGGGTTTTCGCGATTATTTCAATAATAATGAAAACTAATTCGATGAAATGCACTTTTTTTAATATTTATTTGCGAAGGTGGTTGATTTATACTAAATTAAGGCGAACTTTATGATAAGCTAAAGGGTTGAAACTACCCCTAAATTGGCGAAAAATGGCAAACATTTAAATTTTTTTTTTCAAGTTTATGCTTCAAATTCGATTGTGGGCGTACTGTCAGGCAAAAATAAATTATTTTCAACCCTTAAGGGGTTAAAACTACCCCTACTATAATAAAAACAACTTTATATAAAAAAATTGCCAAACATTTTTTTTTGCTTTTTGTTTGAAATTTGGTTCAAAAGGTAGGTATTATCAGCAAAAAATTAAATTTTTCAACTCTTAAGCGGGTAAAACTACAAATTGAAAAAAAAAAAAAAAAATTTCTTTTAATTTTTTTTAATGAATTATTTGAATAAAAATTCGTTTTATTAGAAAATATAAATTGATAAATTTTTGCAATTTTTTTATATAAATTTGTTTTTATTATAGTAGAGGTAGTTTTAACCCGTTAAGGGTTGAAAATAATTTATTTTTGCTTGACAGTACGCACACAATCGAATTTGAAGCATAAACTTGAAAAAAAAGAAAAATTTACAATTTTTGCCATTTTTGGCCGATTTAGGGGTAGTTTCAACCCTTTAGGACTACCCCTTACCATAAAGTTCGAGTTAATTTAGTATAAATCAACCACCTTCGCAAATAAATATTAAAAAAAGTGCATTTCATCGCATTAGCTTTCATTATTACTGAAATAATCGCGAAAACCCCCTAAAAAGGGGTGTTTTTTGCATTTTTAGGGGTGACGCCCTAATTTTAGGACCGCGGGACCTCGATTTTCGTGATCAGCGACCCCAAAAACGTTTAGGGTTCGATTTTCTTAACGGTGTTATTTTGGAACACCCCCCCCCGCGTTTTGAATGGACTAAGTAGATTTCAGTACGTTTACCTGTTTACATTTGTGTAAAATGGATTTTTCTCCAGAGAATAAGTACAATTATACTGTGTTAATGAAATGAACATAAATAAATAATGGTATTGTTTATTTATGATCAAAAATGTAGTAAATTGTGGTGATTAGAATAACGATTCGGCTTGTAAATTGATACCTAAGTACAAACTTCCACCGACTTCCACTATAAAATACGCATGTAATTGTTTATTAATCATATCTGCAAAACATATAAAAAATCAGCTGCTCCTGCTTGCTCCATGTCATTTTATCCACTACGATATACTACATATTTGCTCAATGTATAGCTTTGAGCGTCCTATTCAGAAGCTATATATTAACTTTTTTTCGTCTTTATAACAAAATATTTGTAGCAAATTTTTGCAACAAATAAAGCCTAATGTATTTAAACTTGAAAAACAGTTTGCGTCTAAAATTAATTTAATAATTCTTTAGTTAAATAAAATTACGTAAACTTAAAAAAAAAATTTTTTCTTTAACAATCCTAGCACATTTTTCGTGAGAAATTATTACAGAGCAAACCCCCTTATTACAGATTTTCCTTAAATTGTAATTAACAAAATTAGCCGCCATATTGGATCTACCATTTTCTTTATTAAAAATATAATGACGGATTAATAATTAGCGACTCCGAACACCCATTATTACATAATTTCATTCAATTCAATTAATTATAAACAAGGTTGATCGCCATATTGGATGCGCCATTTTTTTTTTGTGTTTTTAAATCTGATAACGGATTCTTACTCAGTTTCCCTGAAAACCCCGGTATACCGATCTTCATCAAATTTGCTTAATTTGTCATAAAGTTGATCGCCTTATTGGATCTGCCATTTTGTTTTTGCAAAATCTGAGAACAGATTCTAACTCAGCGACCGCAAAAACCGCCATATACCGATTTTCATTAAAAAAAAAAAATTCTTACGGTAGTAAATTAATTTTGTCCAGGGTTAGGGGATTTCAGACGACTTGCGTCGTCAAAAAGTTGCGAAATAGGTATTCACTGTGTTGATTATTTGCAACTATTGGGGCAACTATTATTTTCTAAATTTACTCGACTGCTCAAGAATATACGTAAAATTTCTATTTCCCTAGAAATTTCTCTGCCGGTTTTTCTCCACTGAAATTCCTTTGGCGAACTAAAATTCCGCCGAACTGGCAACACTGGTCTTGACATTGTAATGGCTAAGTAAGCGACTGGGTAATGACTTGAGAAATTCTTTAGTTGGAAATGTAATGTGCTTTACTATTCTTTGTCTTTGTCTTGTCGAAGCCTCTCTTCTTGAGTTTATCCAGTCCTCAAAATTCTTTCAGAGTGGATTGTGACAAAGTTCAGTCAAAAAGATATCTTGCTAGTAAAATCTTCACCAAATGTAGCAGAAATGGAATTTTAATTTCGGAAAGTATTGCTTTTAATGCAGAAAATGGTAATTTATTCTACATGCCTTACATGGTAATCTTTATCTAATACATTTCACCTCTGAAGTAAGTCCTCGTTTGTAATGTCTATTGTAAGTATACCGCCCTAGGATATTCCTTTGTAAAAAATAATAAGTTATGAGTCCAGCTCATTACCACCTCGCTTAGGTTTGGTTGAAATGGCTGCTCCCCCACTAAGAAGGCCACTTAGGCACGCCATTGGTCCCATTGTGATCCCATTCTTGTGTTGGGACAAGTGGTGGGTAAGTCCTTATCTTTCGGCGTGCGGGCCAAAGGGACAGTGACCGGTCAGCACCTTTACTACATGGCTTATCTCTCCACGCTTTGCGTCCAAAGTTCGCCACATTGCATGAAGAATGCGACACACCGTTGCTGTGGTTCATCTTAACTCAGCTCGAGCTAAACTGATTTTCCTCACAGCTAGTTTGTAGGTGGCTAAGGCCATTCCTATCCGGGTTAAGTGGGGTGTCCTTTCCACTTCGGTTCTCTGTCTAGAAAGCTCTTCTGCCCCACAGTTTCCCCTAATCCCACTGTGTCCACGAACCCAACACATTGATATATCATACTGAATGTCAGCCTCTCACTGAGACCTACAGCAGTTCAGAATAGAATTAAGAACTTGAGGGACGCCTAGCTATCTGATTTTCCATTTTGACATATTAGCTACTTTGACAGTAAAAACTTCCGGTCTGTTCTTATCGCAACATTTGTCTAAATTTTACTCATACTGATACAATAGTTTTGAAAGATTGCATCCGTCTAAATGAATTTGCAATCTTAAAACTCCAATTTAGCACTTATACAAAATTAAGCAAAATTATCATGAATTCAGGAATTTTAAAGTGTAATTATACAACCTTATCAGATAACTTATTATTATTGTCCAGAAGCCGGACTAAAATTTTATCTTACAACACAATAACTCATTCCTCCAATTTTTCTCCCCTATTAAATTCGCCAAGCAAAAAAAGGGTAAGTACTACACAGAAAAAATTAGGTTGGGGAAAAATTCATATCAAGGATCCGCTAAAAATTTTGCTCTTAGCAAATTGGTTTAATCAATTTTCTTGCACTTGACTGAACCGCTGGGGATAGCAGATTTATCATTTTATTCATTTTGATTTCCCTTCTTTAGGGACCCTTAAAAAGATTTCTTTTATTGGTAATTACCCCAATCGTTAAAAATTTACCAGTTTATCTCCGAATGAATCTTGTGGCCTTAATGAAAAAAGAACCTTTGAATAGGGAGAGAAATTTGGGTAACTTATCACCACCAATAAGTTTATTTAGCATAAAACCGAATTAAAGTCTATCCTTTAATTTTTGTAAGATATTTACGCTTTCTTGGCATTTATTTTATTGTTGATTATGAAACATGAACGTGAGCTACATTTGCAGCAAATCTATACAACAGATACCGGATGAATCTGAGATCTTTGACTTCAAATAAAGACTAAAGATCATGTTCATATTCTCGACCGTCCCTTCACTGAGTGCAGTTCCGGCTTTAGGTATTTTGGCGCCCCGTGCGAGACATATTTATTCGCCCTTAACTTTTTAAAGAATTTTTTTTAGATAGATGTTATTATGCACAAATATACAATAAGCCGAGTAAAAAGAAAAGATGGCCTTACAACGGGCGAGCACCGGCAGCTTGGGGGTATATGCGGGCTCACGGACAAACCTGACAGACAGATTTAAGGGGTTATACGCAACTAGAAATTTATAAAAATCGATTTTATTTCTATTGCATTTTCGGAATGTTCGGAATGATGCAGAGGGCTCGTCGTATGGTCCTGGAGTTGAATCCATGTAGGTTGAAAAAAAAAACACTTTTAACTATGTTTAACTATTCCTTCTATTAATACATAGAATTATTTTCCACTAATGTTCTTTCTTTTTCTTTGATCCGTTACCAGCCAGTCCGAGCGGGTGACGTTTCGAGCCTCGGTAACTGATAATCGTTGATTTTTTAAGTCACCCTCGATATTCTTTAGCAAGGTTTTCTTCGGTACCAATCGCTGGATTCACCAGTCTACGGGAAAGACTCACAAGAGAAGTTTACGTGGAAAGCGGTTATCATCATCCATTCGGCAAACATACGCCCGGTTTGAGTAGTGTCCACGTTTCGGATCCATAAAGAAGAATCGGAAAGATCAACGTTCGGTAAAGGCGTAATTTTGTTTTGATGCAAATATTTGTTCGTTTCCATATGCACCATTTGACCGAGGCGAATGTTGCTGTTGCCTACCCGATGTGGCTGTGAACGTCGGCCATCGATGCTACTTTCGTTTCCTCAACCAATGATCCCAAATATTCGAACCTCGGAACCTGTTCGATTTGGGTTCCTTCGAGGTGAACACTGGCCCTCGATCCGTCTTTTGTGAAGCACTTTGGTCTTTTCCGCATTGATTGGACGATGACCTGGACGATGCGGGAAGTGTCGTATAAGATGTCCGTTGCTTCGTCATCCGTGTCGGCGAAGACGGCGCTATCGTCGGCGAACATTAAGAAGGTTACGAAGTTGTTGTCGTATCAAACTCCGAGCCGTCCATCGAATGCTTCACGCATAATCGCGTTGATCACAACAGTGAAGAGAATTGGCGAAGCGACGTCTCCCTGTCGGACACCTGTTCGAATCTGGGACTCCTCGGATATGTCGCTTCGAATACGAGCACTACTGTTGAGCCATCGTACTACGCTTGGAGAAGTTGAAAGATTTTCAATGGCACGTGTTCGATTTCCAAAACTCTCCACAAGCTGATCCAATCGATGCAATCGAAAAAGCATTTGAAATCGATGAAAACTACGACAGTTCGTTTGCCGCAACAAATTCTTTCTTCCACTAGCTTACGCAGTGCAAACATTTGATCAATACATCCTCGATGTGGTCAAAATCCAGCTTGTTCTTTCCGGCCCGTTTATTGACATTTTTTGCCATCTAACCGCCAGATTGTCTGGTACAGCGTTCAGTACACGTGCCTCTATGCCGCTTATTCCATGTCGGCCGCAACGTTATCCAGTTCGCTTCTCGTTCCGATTTCATTTGGGTGGAACTTCTTTGTTCAATCGTCGGTATTGCTCAAAGTCGACGTGTTTCACTCTCTTCCGCTGATCGGCGAGGTCCTGACAGCTGTCCGAGATGCATGGTTGCATTCGTTTACGGATACAAAGACACAACTCCATTGGACACTTCACAATAGACTCCGACAATTGTGACTATAGTGCCTTCATTTTTAGCTTTTGCAAAAAAAAGCTTATACAGAGGCTCTGTCCGTCTGTCTGTCCGTCTGAAGCCTACTTTCATCTCTGAAAGTACTGTCACTACAGAAAGACCAAAAACTGAGAAAATGGTCTGGAAATTTCAACCAGAAGTATATTTAAGCAACAAAAAAGAGATTTCTAATAAAGTCCATATATCGGTTGCCTAGAGGTAAGGCGCTGGAGTCCTATTCCAGGGGAACCAAGTTCAATCCCCGGCCGCAAAATGGTGAAATACAATTTTTTTTTTACTTCGGTGTAACATGTTTTGATTATATTTTTCACTAAATTATATTATTTATTAATGATACTCAGGAGAACATAAACATTTATTTAATTAAAAGTGCAAAAAAATCATTTTCTTGAGCTTTTATGGCTCTTCGGCGGCTTTATAAAAAAACATTAAGAAATTTCGCAGAAATAATATAAAGTATTTATTTGTTTATATGCATATTTTATATGCTGTTCATTTTATTATAGTTTATAGTCATGTAGGTGGTGCTGTAGACCAAAACAAAAATTCAGTTTTATCGAACTTCGCTGTGGATTTGTCACAAAAAATATGTACATATGATTTAAACGAAACATTTGGTAGGTTTAAAACGAAAAGTAGACATCGTAGCTTACTGAAATGAATGAAAATTTATAAATTTAATTGCACGAACGATGTATTTAAGACCGTCCTTATAGTGCATCAATATAAGGAAGTGATTTTTCTCAGAATTTTTAATATTTTACAAAAAAATTTCAAACGATTTGCCCCATATCTAAAAAATTTTGCAGCCCTCTGTTTAAAAGCATATTTTTAAGTTTTTATTAACTAAATTTGTATGTATCTCTTCAGAATAACAAAACAAAAGTGGGATGTTGTGCCTAGAGACTAGCCACTAATTACGCTTTTTCTTGGTATTCTTTCTGTTGAATAACACTTCAGACTGGATGACAATATATTTAGTGGAGATTGTGAAGAATCGCGAAAACATTCAAACAAATAACTTGGAAAACTAACGCATCTTTAATGGAGATGCTGCTGAAAGAATTATACAATAATTACCCGCCAAGAATTTGAAAGAATTGATATATTTTAATTGCACCCCATCTATGACAAATAATAGTGAACACCATCTATGGCAATATTACATTACTCTTCGTTTTACCTATGATTATCAATTTCCATAAAATATACAAAAAACATTTCATAAATAATAGAAAATCTGTTGTCATAATTCAGCTGTTTACTTCCTTCGAAACTTTATATGTACATATCTTGCATTGAAATGTACCTTTTTACGTAAGCATGAATAAATATGTTTATTGCCACATTCTTACAAGTTAGCGTTTGGAGTAATGGGAAAGCGCTAGATCAGGGTGCGAAAGGACCAAGGTTCGATTCTTGGTGGTGAGCATGCTCTTTTTTTTTTTTAACTATGATGATTTTTGTAGTGTTTGTTAAATACTTTGTTAAGTTTTAGATTACACAAAGTCTCACAACTTATAACCTACATAAGCCTTTAACAAAAATTTTTCAAGATTAATTTATATAGCGTTGGTCAGTGTAATACTTATGAATCTCCATGGCCAAACTAGTATACAGCATTATGACAATAATTAAATCAATGCAACGTGAAATAAAAGTTTTAGTTAAGAACGGATTTGGCTTATTTAGCTTATTATAGATTGAGTTATAGCTCACAATTGAATATGTACATTCCAATGCAAGATATGTATAAAGTTCACTATTCTTTGTCATAGATAGGGTGCAATTAAAATATACATATCAATTCTTTCAAATTCTTGGCGGGTAATTATTGGTGTTGGTCTCATTGCGAAGTGGGGGTACTTGTGTGCGTGCACGTGCCTATGCTATGGATAAACAGGTGCCTGTGTTTTTCAATAGATGTTCTACATTTAAAGAAAAGTGAAGTACGTGCGTGATTTTTTCTTTAAAAATAAAAAAAAGTTAAATTGAAGTGTAAATTAATACAAAAGGTGCGGTAAGCCGAATTTTTAACAATAATACATGTATGTTTAGGTAAAATAATACACCTAATTCTGTTGTGCAAAATGCGTCACATATTAGATTTGCCTCCAATCCAAAGAAAAATGTTTAGATTCGTTTTATATAGTGTTTACATGTGTGATGTGTTTTTTTTTTTTTCCAATTTGACACATTCGAATTATTGGCCTCGATTCCCAGATCCGGCGGATCGGCAGTGAGTGCGGATTTGAGACTGCGATTCTCAAATTCGCAGTCGCGGATTCAATTAAATCAAAAATTCGGAGTGATGACTCACACGCTAATGAAATACCCGATGTCGGATTATCTTAGGCGCATTTGTGGTTTCAAATGCGCAGAAAATTTGTTGCGGATCACACTTTTACAGCGCGGAAAATGTCAAAAAGAAATTTGCGGTTGCGGATTTGAGAATCGCAAAGTGTCAAATCCGCACTCACTTCCGACCCGCCGGATCTGGGAGTCGAGGTCATTATTTTGTTTTTCCATAATTTTTGAGTAATTGTTTTGGGCAGAAAATATCCGAAATTGCAAGCGTTTGTGCTCGATGCTCAAAAACTGAACTGACTTGTTGGCCATCTAACTAACAACCGGAAAAACTTTATGCTAAGGCATCGGACATACACTTACAGTAGAGGTATATGTAGCTACACTAAAATTTTTCTTAGGACCATGGCCCTACATTAGAACGTCCTTGGGTTCGTTCATTGGTCAAATATGTTATTTAATTCTTTCAGCAGCATCTACTTGAAAGATGCGTTAGTTTTCCAAGTTATTTGTTTGAATGTTTTCGCGATTCTTCACAATCTCCACTAAATATATTGTCATCCAGTCTGAAGTGTTATTCAACAGAAAGAATACCATGAAAAAACGTAATTAGTGGCTAGTCTCTAGGCACAACATCCCACTAGTTTCTACATATACCGGAGGTGGGTTTAAAGCCTTTCTTAATAAAGTTTTCTTCCTTCTATACTTCGCATGGTTTGTTTTGTGCAAAGTTTTCTTCTACCATCAAGATGTAGTTTTTGACGAATTGTCTTTTCTTCCGCCTGCAAATGTTTTTTGCTGTTCTTCTCGCTTCTTCGTATTTCAATTGCTTCTCCATGTCGGTCTCTCTATGTATATTTTGTATTTTCTTATTTTTATTTCTGGCCTCTATAGCTGTTATACATTCTCCGTCCTATCATTCACACTGGCTCTGGCTGTGCATTTGTAACCTACAGTTTCCCTTCTGACATCTGTTGGTATTGGATAGTATTGTCAGTCTTATCCATTTTTCTTCGACTGCCTGTTTTATTTTTGTTTGGACCTATTGTTTCTGCTAAAATTGCCTGACTAATCTTAAATATGATCTGCCCTTGGAGGCAATCAACGTCGAATTTCTTTTGTTTGTTGTTACCTTTTTCTGAATCTAGCTTATTAGGAAGCGGTAAGATTCACAATTCGCACAGTTATAGGATCTTACTTAACATGATCATATTTCCTGTGTTAACGCATTTGCGCGCGCAGTTTGACCGGCGAAGACGGTACCTCTATTGTACAATTTGTGCATAATAACATAGGTATTCTACCTAAAAGAAACATATTTAAAAAGTTAAGGGCGCATGAAAATATCTCGCTCGGGCCGCCAAAATGCTGAAAGTCGCCCCTGGCTCGAGTTCCCTAAAAAGAAAATTCGCTTGAAAATTCTTAAGACAATTTATCCATTTTCTTAGCGTAGTCAGTGTTTTTGCTTCTATTAACCAAGGCCCGTTACTCGTGCGGTGATAGCCTATTTGACAGGTGACGTTAAATACTTTACGTGACGTTATTTTCAAGGCCCCCGCCAGATAACTTAGGTAACCTCTCGTTTTGCAAAGTGGAATAGTTACAGCATGATCTTTGAATAAACTATATGGTAATCCCCCATTCCTGACCAACAACAGGGCCCAATAGAAGAGTAAAGGCCTCCATACACGCTCAAATTGGATGTTCATCCAGATTTTCCTCAAACCCATGGGCGCAATGACTTTTAACACTAGATATACCGACAATTTGACTTACTTATATTTACCGACACCAGTCAAAAAATTTTTGGTTTGGTAGAAGTGCCGATTATAATCAAAACCTTTTTGATTTTGAATAAAAAAAATAAATCTGACCGCCTACTATTATTCAATTAAGTATCGCTACAAATACATAATATCATTGCATCGTTTTAAAACAAAAAAATGGGGTTAACTAGGAATATGAAAATGAAACTACAAAACCAGTCATTTTGACTGGTGTGGTAAATCTAGTGTTAATCGGCCAACCGGCCGATAGTTGTAGTTGTTCATCCGTACTTCGATGTACATCCAATTTGACCGTGTATGGGGGCCTTTAAATATGCAACGCAAACCGCAAATACACTAATTGACCTTAATTTCCAGTGCTGCCGTTAAATTGTTGTTAATATAAATTTTAATTCTTACCGACAAAAAATAAAAAAAAAATCGAGGACTTAATCACTTGCTGAATATTCATCCTTTGTCCATCCAATTCTGCCAATTAACAGGAAATTATTGTCCTTTTAATTTATGTACCTACTATATGATTTATTTAGCATATGTCCTTTATGCGAACATGTATTGGTACATGCACCTATGCACATAAATTTTACCTGCCGTCAAAAGGGGATGCTTTTTAAAGAAAATTACCATAAATGAAAGTTCTCTTTAAGTATTCAAAAGGATTTAATCATACAGGACCTATATAACACGGTGTAGCTTTGTAATTTTGCTATGGCCCTGTACAATACGTGTGAACATATTTTGTGCTGTAGGTGCGGCATTATAATATAAACTTACCTGATGAATATTTAACTGCTATATGGCCAAACAAAAGACTCCGCTTGAAGCTTATTACGATGGATAATTTATTTTAGCAGAGCTATTTATAAACAAAGATAATTTTTCTTGTTTAGCAGGATGCAGATGAGGAATGTTCCCTGTGATTTCCGCTGGAAGCTGGTGGTTATTAAAAAAAAATCTGTAAAAAATAAATGGGAAAACTGGGAAATTTAAACTGAAAATAAACGAGAAAATTTAAAACGAAGCGGGCGTTTTTTTGTGGGTTTGTTTAGATTTAACAAAAAGAAATTGTTAATTATGGAGACATCCAAATCATTTGGGAAATTAAAATAAATAACATACAATAAAATAAATTAAAAGAACACATACTATTATTAATCTTTAATTATTACGTCTATCATAAGCATATCTAAGTAGCTGTGTCGGTCGTTTCAGCTTGAGTGTCAGTTTAATATGATCTTTTAGTGTTTTTTAATTTTTTTTACTGCTGTTTTATTATTTATTATTTGTTCGAAAATGTGAATTTTCTTTTTTTGTGTTAGTGGTTTCATTTGTTTTTCTAGTTGTCTGCTCTTGTCAAATCTCTCCACCAGTGAAGAGGTTGGTAACCAACCTATCTTTTAATTTTATTTTCAAATATTTATGTACAAAAACCAAAACAAAAATACAATGAAAAAAATTAATATTTCTGTGGTGAAAAGCAAAAATCGCTTAAGTCGACTTAAGACAAAATTGAGTTAATTATGTCATTGAATTCTCCGTGTAAGAATCCCTATCGAAACAAAATTTGATTCTCTTTGGACCAATATTTAGAAAGTTATGATACATTATTTTTTCGCTTTTCCATTACAGATTGAATAACTTTGATTCTTAAAATCGCTCTGGTGTAAAATCATGTTTTTTGAGTTAAGCGGTTTTTGCTTATCACCACAGATTTATTCTTCGCCATAACCTCACTTTTTTATTTTTATTTTTTTATTTTCCTTTTTTATTTTTATTTCGAAATAATCACCTGAAGCTATGCAACGATTTTAAACCCATGAACAGGCTCTCAAACTGCAAATAAGTCTAATTTTTTTCAAGTTTGGCAAATTTGCTTTTGTAGTTCTATCGGCGTTTAATCGTTTTCTCGTTTTGGGAAATTATTTTACCAACTATCTTTGCCTAATGGCGAATCACCAGCTCTGCATGCCGTGCTCTTCAGAAGTTGTCGAGATGGGATTTCCTGTGATGATGTATGGGGAGGCGCTCTTCATCTCACCTGCCTCACCGCTCGGGTCATTGGCAAACCTTCCCCCCCGCGAGGGTCAACTTGCAAAATATGTCCGACATTCAACCATGCCACGTCCTAAGACTGATGAAAGACATCTCTGATGTTTTTCTCGTTGGCTATGAGAAAGTCATGGATCGTCTTAAGTCTTTCTCATGAAATATCTCGCATTTTCAGATGTTAGCCGATGATGTCCAGTCAATCAACGTCCGGCTCGATACATTGTCCGACACCCTTGCTTCTTTTGTGACCAGCTCGGGTTCCTTTATTTTTTTTTTTTTTTGTTTTTTTTTTTATATGAAAAAACCAAGCTTAGGTGTAACCCTTTGTACTACCAGTCCGTCATGTCGTTCAGTTCATGGTGCAATGTCTAGTAGTAGCTTGGTTTGAAGAATAGAGGAGAAAAGGAAAGGTTAGAGGGGGTCTGGAGGGTGTAGAAGAAAATGACGATGAACCTCACGTTTGAACTCTAAGATGTTGTACGAGTTCGGAAATACCGACTGCGGGAGATCATTCCACAATCGAGTTGTTCTATTCATAAACGAACTTCTGAACCGTATTGTGCGTGAACGAGGGGGCTGTAGGGTATGGGGGTGAGCCGAGCGGGCTAGTCTTGTGTTGCGGGAAAAGTATTGCCGTGCAGGCAGGAGGTCCTGAATTTCGGTGGAACAGTCGCCATGGTAATAGCGATAAAGTATGGAGAGGGCTGCTACATTCCTACGGTGGCTCAAGGTGTCTATGGAGGCGCGAAAGGGGCCATCACCAATGAGTTTGAGGGCACGATTTTGCACCTTGTCGAGACAAGCCAAGGTGGTTTTTGGGGCGCCTGCCCAGATATGTGAGTTGTATTCGAGGCGCGGCCGAATGTAGGATTTGTATATTGTAGCCAATGCGGCTGGCTGGAGGAGGAACTTGAATCTCTTGAGAAATCCAAGGCATTGGGAGGCTTGTTTGGCGATTTGGAATATGTGATCGTTCCATCGCAGATGCTCCGTTAAAGTTACCCCTAGGATGTTGAGAGTTGAGTCAGCCGTTAGATTCTCTCCATCCACCGAGACAGGAGGAAGGTCGGTACAATTTTTGTTGGAGATCAGACAGTGCTTCGTTTTTGTGGCATTGAATTCGACGCGGTTCATTTCGCCCCAATGAAGAATCGATTCGATATCCCGGTTGATCGAAGCCGACATCAGTTGACGGTGGTAAAGACAAGGTCTGGCACGTGCTTGTCTTATATTGTCGAAGGAGTAAGAGAAATTCAGAGTACCGTCATCAGCGAAGCAGTGAAGTGGGTTGGAGGGGATTGAGAGCAGATCATTAATGAAGATTAGAAAGAGTGCGGGTGAAAGAATTGACCCCTGGGGAACTCCGGCCGAGATGGCGTGGGGGTTGGATTCGACGCCATCCAATACTACCTTGATTGAACGGCATGAAAGAAAGCTCTTAATCCAGTTCCTTAGAACTAAGTGTATACCAATAGCTTGGAGTTTATTCAACAGAGCTGGGTGCCATACTCCGTCAAAAGCCTTTGATATATCTAGAGCAACCAGGCTAGACTCACCAAAGCTGTGAATGCTTTGGTTGATACGCTCGGTTAAACACACAAGCAGATCGCCAGTAGACCGTTTAGATCTGAAGCCGTATTGCCTGTCGTGTATAATTTGGTTGGATTCTAGATATTTCATCAGCCTTTTATTGATTATTGTCTCCATGATTTTGGAGAGAACAGAAGTAATTGCTATTGGGCTGTAGTTTAAGGGGTCGCTGGCTTCACCTTTTTTTGGGATTGGCTGAACATGAGCTAGTTTCCAAGAGTCGGGATACACTCCGGAGAAGTAAGACAGGGCAAAAAGTTTGCGCAGAGGTTTAGCCAAAGGTGAGGCACATTTTTTAAGTACCATAGGGGGGATTTTGTCGGGACCAGTGGATTTGTTGGCGTCGAGTTCTTTGAGACACCTAAACACCTCGCGAGTCCTGAAGTGAACTCCGTCCATTGAGTGGGTGGTATTCTCGAGAGTGGGGGGTGACATAGCAGCATCGGGTAAAGAAGAATTTGCGGCGAACAGAGAAGCTAATAGGTCGGCCTTGGGTTTGCTTTCTGTTATCACTTCCTTGTTGTGAATAAAAGGAGGTGTTGAGGAGGAAGTAAAATTCTTCTTGATGGCAGTTACCAAGGACCAGAAGTTTTTGCTGCCTGTAGTGGAGTTAAGAATCTTACTTCTCAATCTATCATCAAATGATGATTTGACTTTCCTGATGATGGAGTTACAGGAGTTTCTAAGTCTGACGTACTCACGACGAAGTGGCTCATTAGGCGAACGTCTGTATGCTCTATAGGCGGCTTCTTTAGCTTTGATTGCGTTCATACATTCCCCATTGAACCATTTGTTTGGCCTAGGCTTCACAGATTTGGTAGAGTGAGGGATGAACAAGCGCATACCCGCTCGAATAATTTTGGTGACACAGAGGGCCGCATAGTTCGCATTGGCACTACGGAAACACAAATCCCAGTCAGTGGCCTGGAAGAAGCGAATAAGACCCAACCAGTTGGCTTTCCCATAGTGCCACACAGTTCTTTTAGGAGCTGTGGTGGTTGTGGTCGAGGATGGATATGGGAAATAAGCGCTAATTAGTTTATGGTCCGAGTTGCCAAGGGGTGAGCTAACTTTGATGGAGTACCGCGTCGGGTGGGAAGTAAGAAACAGATCAAGGAGATGGGCTCCTTGACCTGGAATATCAGGGACTCTCGTCGGACATTTGACAATTTGGTGCAAGTTGTTGAGGCTCGCAAAGAGCTCGGCGTCTTTGCCAGGAACACTGGTGCCATTTGAGTAATTTAGCCAATGTACATTGTGAACGTTGAAATCACCCGCAACAATGATTTCGCTTTCCGGATGGGAAAATAAAAATCCGGAAATCTGTTCAGAAATAGCATCGAAAGCTGAGGTGGTGGCCTCATTACTAATATTAGGACTCCTATATAAAAAACAGAAAAATATGACGTGGCTATGGATAATTATTTTAATCCAAAGATGATTAAAATCCGAGGATGTACTACTGTACACCTTCTGAAAGGCCACGTCATTCCTAATATAAATGGCTAATCCCCTATGGGCGGAAAAGTTGTGCACTAAATTATACCCTGTCACCTGAAATCGATCTAAATCAAGATCTGGTAACACTTGGGTTTCACTCAGTGCGAAAATAGCAGGGGCATGGAGGAGTAACTCGCACGTAACGGCCAGGAAGTTCGCATTCAGTCCCCGAATGTTACAAAAATTGATTATAAAATCATTGTCACTTTGGGGACTGTTTAGCGTGAGGTCCATGACCTCATTTGTAGCCGGCCGCACCGGCGATGCATCCATCGGAGCTAACGGGAGTAGCCTTGTTGCAGTGTTATGCCTGCTAAAACAAGACGATTAAGGCTGCAGCGCCGGAGCGACCGGCAGGAAGCGCGGGAAGCGGGTGGAAGAAACTTACGTGTTGTCCGTCGGTCCTTCGGTTATTGTTGTTGTTGTTGGTGGCCTTTGCTTGGTTTTTTGTTTATGTTTTATAATTATTTTTTTTTATGTTATTGTTTGTTTTTGATTTATGGTATAATTATTTTTTTTTATGTTATTGTTTGTTTTTGATTTATGGTATTATTTTGTGGTTTATTAATTTGTTTTTAAGTTTTTATGTGTTATAAGTTTTTTTGTTTTTTGTGTTGTTTTTGTAGTTATGTTTATTGTTTCGGTTTTTGCGTTATAATGGGACTGGCGACAACACACGCCCGCACTTCACCGAGGCTCAGTCCAGAATACATTCCAAGAAATTTCTTCCACGGTTGCAACGGTCTTTAACTCGACGGTCGACATACATTCTATGATTTTCAATCCTGTCGCCACTTTCTCCCCACTGATAACTCCTTCGCTTCTCTTCATCCTATACTAATTGACATTATAAGGAGTACGAAGCGTCTAAATATATTTGTTAGTAATGGACCTTATATCCTTATGCGCTTGCCTAGTATTTTGTTGTTCCCTCTTCTTTTTCCTTAACATTCGATCTACGTATCGTCGTTTTGCTTTAAAGGTTTCCATTCTAGTCCTGGTCGATCTGGCGATATACTCCCTATAACTTATATATCTTTCTTCTAATGCGGGTTTGCGTTCTTCGTCAAACCAATGCAAAGAAGAACCAGTTCTTTGTACCAATCCGATGACGTCTTCGGCAGGGGCCTTTATTCTATCTTTCATGCATTCCCATATTATACTGTCTGGCTGTTGCTCCAGCCTTTCGGAGACTTTTCTTCGCGCCTATTCTTTATATCTCGTTCGTGTTTCTTCCAATTTTAAATTTTCCACATTGATTTTTCCCATCCTGGGCGTCCTTTGAATCATTTGTGTCGCTATTCGCTCTCTATATCTGATTTTAGCCATGAAATGGTCGGAGCCACAGCATGCTCCGCTGTAGAATCTGACATCTAATACATTGTTTGCGTCTCTCTTCTCTACTAGGACTTCTACATATCTATAGTTATATAATTGCGGCACACTCCGTCTTCGAGCCCATTACTTTTCTGGGTTACGTATTACCATAATCTTTGCCTTGCATTCCAGAAAACTTTTTACATCGATTATACTTAACCCACTTAGATAATTAATATTTGGTTACTTTATGCACATCTTTGATAAAGATGTTAAAACCACATAAATATTTCGAATTACTAATTTTATGAACTACGAATCTCGCAGTTGATTGTTGTCTATACCAACTTCGTTTGGTACCCAGAAATTCTTAACATAACATTCAATATGATTTACGCTATTTTAAAGTTTTTCTTCTGTTGCACACTCTGAGAATCTTTTTGCTATCGCATAAGGCTGATCGTCCACTGGAAGCGTATTCGAGCGGCTACGCGCTTCGGCCACATGAGCGGTTACAGGCGGCTACAAGCGGCTTTGAGATACGCGGCTACACGCTACAAGGGTCGTCCACTGCAAGCTTTTCATGCTGCTCAGTTTGAAGTGAACTTTGACTTAATAATATTATGATGAAAAAAGAGGATAAATATTTTATGGAAAATTCTACTTGGATGAGGCGTAGAATCAATAAAAAAAGACGAACATATTGGGTTAGCCCTATTTTAGAAAAATGAGGTGCCAGGAGAGTTCCATCATCTACACGGCGAATTAGAGGAAAATCCCCTTAAATTCTTCGACTATTATCGTATGAACCTCAACACATTCCAATATATTTTGGATGCCATAGCGCCAGCAGGGATTCTAACTTCAGACAGACTATTCCTCCTACGAACGACACAGCACTAACCTGAGAACAAGATGACCCACCAGGACCATCATACATCCCGAAAACGAATCCTATTAATAAGATATTTAAATTGCAAACTTATTTTACTTATGCTTGACACTTTCTTGGCCTTTTTTCCCTTTTTTTATTTTGATAAAATAATTATTATTTTAATAAAATAATTATTATTTGAAATACTAACTAACTTAAAACAGCACTTTTTGGGACACAAAAAACTTACTCCCCTCATTTTTAATAGGATTTTGATATTTTACTTAAACTCGTTAAGATTTCATACAACCACCCACGCACACATAGTGCATGATTTGTAAATATAGAAGGCTTTGGAGAAAATTATTTCCTGGTTCAAGCGGCTACGCGCGACCGATCCAAATTAATTTGGATTCGCGCGACACGCTCGAATACGCCTATAGCCGCCCGCTCGAAGTCGCTTGCAGTGGACGATGTTTGTATGAAATTCTTTATGTTGGATCTGTCGCGCATAGCCGCGTGTTGCCGCTCATGTAGCCGAAGCGCGTAGCCGCTCGAATACGCTTCCAGTGGACGACCAGCCTAAAATATAATCACAACAGTCACAATTGATTTCGTTCAACAGTAGTCTCCAGAATATTAAACTAAACAATTTGCGACCCCACTCACCGCAATACGAAACAAAAACACACAACATACCCACAACAGTTTTCATAATTTCACAATCACATTATCTGTTACAACCTCCTTTCTAAACTTTCCAATAAGGTCGTACCATTCAATATTTAAAATTTTAATTAATCCTTCGATCTTTGTTCCGACGAAGCAACCTAAACCTGTGTCCATGCTGAACATGGCTTCTTGGAGCAAAAGCTTTCACAAAAGTCTTGCCTCCAATTTATGTTGAATTCATGTGCAACTTTAATTATTGGAAATGGCCAACGACATGGACTGAATGTATAATGGCACAAGAGTTCAGTTCTACCCTTAGACCTAAATATTGACAAATTTCTTAAAAGCACTACCATTGTGCACTTAGCTTTAAGACAAGAGGATATCGTACGGATCCTGGGACTTAGCTGTTTAGAAATTCATCAGGAAAATTGGCTTGTTAGTGTATTTGTAACACAAATAAAACAACGTTGACTATGGCTGCTGCTACACCGAAACATGTTATGTAGATTATTTTTAAAATTTACGTCCTAGCAGGGCATTTTGTAAAAGGATACAGCTGCTGGTAGAGCCATGAAACAGATTTAATTACTTTTTAAGGAATTTTTGTATGCACTGCCTGCAGCCTTTCTCTTTTATTAAATTACGAAATGTTGGCTGCAAAGTTCCTTGTGTGAGAGCAGTGCCAGCGTTATGAAGTGGTAATTGTAAAAAAAATGCATAAACGACAGCACAGTGGTTACACCTATTAATAAAAAATGATTAAATGTTTTAAATATGCAAAATGTCAAATAAATTCGCTCGAATGCTTCGAAATCAAGTTTCTTGTAATAAAAGAAAACTGCATGAATGCATCCTCCCAGGAAAAGTTCCGTTTTTTTGTGTTCAATGTATATGTAGTCAAGGTTGATTTTGACATTTTTGTTTAGGTGAAAGGCTAAACCTCAGAGCTTAGCCACTTTGTACTGTCAACGGTTCTGACAAGTCGGAAAGATAGCAGAGAGAACGCAATCCCAGTGGTACCAAATACATACATATGTATAGTAGCTAGTGATGAGCAAACGCAAGAACAAGACAAGACTAATCTAGTCTTGTTCTTGTCTTGTTCTTGTTCAGTCTGTCTTGTTCTTGTTCTTGCAAGCATAGCTAAGTCTTGTTCTCGTTCTTGCAAACATACCTAAGTCTTGTTCTTGTTCTTGCAAATATACCTAAGGCTTGTTCTTGTTCTTACTAAATGTGCAAGACCAAGACAAGGCAAGACAAAACTGCAAGGCCAAGGTATTTTCTCGCATGTAGTAGGTATTGTATGTTGATTTTATAAAATGGTTATTGAAAAAAACCTAGACTTTAATAAAAAAAAATTATATCCAAACAACAAAATGCAAAAAATTGATTTTAAAACTATTATAATTTTAGCGTCAGTCAGTCAGCGTCAAAAGTTTGTATACACCGAACATTTACTACCTTTGAGGTGAGAATTCCACATGGCTTTTTTATTAAACAAATCAGTTTCACGACAGCTCTTGGTGACGTTATTATGTTTGCGCCCCTGAAAAATTACATAAAATTCATATGGGAACAAGTTAGGCGTAGACATTTTTCTGTCAAGTGTGTAAGCAACAAATTACAACGGAAATATTTTGAAGCAAAAGTAAACCAGTACTATACCCATTACTTATTATAAAAAATTAGGTTGTTCAAGTATGATTCATTAAAGAAGAAATGTCGTGTATGGGCACAAAAAATTATTAAATCTCTTTGCAGCAATACAAAAACTGGCCCACGCTCCTGTCGTTCTTACGATGCGATGTAACCAATGTGAAGGCCTTGAAAATATTACATACATTGAGAAAAGTCCGAGTTTCCTTGCCATCCAAAAAGCAAAAGAGGTTACTCAAAAAAGAATTTTTTTAGAGCATTTTTTCTTTTCTAATAAACTACTTGAACTACTGAATACTATAGATTCTTCTTTCGAAATCCATTTGGATTGGTTTTTTCCTGAAGTCGGTTTTTTAAACTTTATTTTTATCTTAATATAATATGAGGAATCTTCATTTTTGTATGGATTTAACAGAAGAAGGACTAGTTTCCTAAACACCAGAAATTGAATTAAAGTAACAGACCACCCAATTGGATAAAAAAAGAGTAGGCAGTGTGGAACATCTACCTAAATCTTTTCGGAAAATTTTGCTTCGAAATGCAAAAATATTGATTCTGAATCTCGTTGACATGCAAAGCCATTATGTACTTATGTACAAATGCTTTTACAATTATCATACTAAATATCGTTGGTTTACAAGCAGAATTCACTAAGTACAATTTTTCAAGTTTTCAGTTTTTTATACTAAAGTAAGTCTTATAATGCCAACTTTATAATGGCAATACCTTATAGCCCGCAAACTAATATTGTTAAGGTTTTTAGGGGGTTAGTTTCGGATTTACCTTGTCCATAATGACACAAAACTACAAAATCATTTCTGCCAAAACTCATTAATTTGTTGCGTTTTTTTTTATTTTAATCTAAAAATTCAGTATTAGAATTAAATAATTATTTCAATTCTTTTGGAGTTTGGCCGTAGACAGCAAAGTGAACGGACGTGTGCTGGTCCGGTCCGTCAAACACGCCCCGTTGAACACAAAGTAAAATCAAAAAATCTTTTTTTTTTGTGAAAAGTGAAAAAAAAACCCCAAGCACAAAAAAAAACAACAACAACAAAGTGGAAAAAAAATACGCGCGGCAGGCTAAAGCGAAGGCTTCATCACCCTTCTACAGACAAGCGACCGACGAACAGCACAAGTAAGTTCCCTTTGCTTCCTACCCTCACTCGATTCTCGGACCTGCAAGTGTCGCACCCGAAATCTGTCGGTCGACGAAATTTGCCTCGTTTCAAAAGGCATAACACTTTAACGCAGGCAAATTTCGTTGACTTTGATGGCTGCGGCAGATGTAATTCCGGGAAATAACTCCAAGAATGTGGCGATTGAACCCGCGCAACCGAGGTCCCGTTACAAGTCAAGCTTTGTTATTGACTTTTGTAACATTCGTGGACTTCATGCGAACTTCTCTTTTGTTGAGTGCCACTTATTAAACTTTAAACCCCCAATCCTCGCACTTAGTGAAACCCAAATATCACCCGATAATGACTTAAGTCAATATCAGATATCGGGGTACACTTTAGTGCATAATCTCTCTCCCCATAGGGGCATTGCCATCTACGTTAGGGATGACGTGGCTCATTATGAAATATGCAAAAGCACTTCTTCAGATTTTAACTCACTTTGGGTTAAAATCATCATCCGAAACCACGTCATATTCTTTTGCTTCCTATACAGAAGCCCTAACATAAGTAACGAAGCCTCCACTTCATCATTTGACACTATTTCCGAACAAATCTCCGGATTTTTATCGTCCAATCCTGAGTGTGAAATCATCGTTGCGGGTGATTTCAATGTTCACAATGTAAACTGGCTGACTTACTCAAATGGCACCAGTGCTTCTGGCAAGGACGTCGAGCTCTTTGCAGACATCAATAACTTGCATCAAATTGTGGATCTTCCCACAAGAGTCCCTGATGTTGCTGATCAAGGAAGATATCTCCTTGATCTTTTCCTTACTTCTCATCCAGCACGATATACCGTCACAGTTGATTCACCTCTAGGCAATTCGGACCACTGCTTAGTTAGCGCTAGCTTCCCTTTCAAATTTCCCACCCCTCCCAAACCAGTCAGAAGAACTGTATGGCATTATGGGAAGGCCAATTGGCTGGGGCTTACTAATTTTTTCCAATCTACTGACTGGAACCAGTGTTTCCGTAACAAAAACGTCAACTCTGCCGCTATCAGTATCACTAGAATCATACAGGCAGGAATGCATTTGTTCATTCCTCATTCTACTAAATCTGTGAAGGCTAGGCCCAACAGATGGTTTAATCAGGAGTGTATGAATGCAATCAGAAATAAAGAAGCCGCCTTTCGAGCTTACAAGAGCTCCCCGAGTGAATCGCTCCGTGCAGAGTATATCAAACTGAGAAATTCCTGTAAAGTCACCATCAGGAATGTCAAAAATTTATTTGACAGCAAGTTGAGAAGTAAACTCCTAAATGCAACCTCTGGTAGCAAAAACTTCTGGTCCTTGGTAAGTTCCATCAAGAAGAATTTCACCACCTCCACAACTCCTTCATTTATCCACGATGAAAAGGTGATAACAGACAGAAAATCCAAGGCCGATTTATTAGCATCTCTGTTTGCTTCAAATTCTTCTCTACCCCAAAATGATACGCTACCCCCGGTCCTCGAGCACAGCGCTCATTTAATGGACAGGGTTTTCTTCAGGACTCGTGAGGTGTACAGGTGCCTCAAGGAGCTCGATGTCAAAAAATCCACTGGACCCGATAATATACCCCCTATCGTCTTAAAACAATGCGCCTCACCTTTGGCTAAACCTCTGCGCAAACTTTTTGCCCTATCATACTCTTCCGGAGTTTATCCAGACTCTTGGAAACTTGCTCATGTGCAGCCAATACCGAAAAAAGGTAACTCCAGCCTTCCCTCCAACTACCGCCCAATAGCAATCACTTCTATCCTCTCCAAAACCATGGAGACGATAATTAACAAAAAGCTTATGGGATATCTAGAATCCAACCAACTTATAAACGACAAACAATACGGCTTCCGACAAAAAAGATCCACTGGTGATCTTTTAGTTTGCCTTACAGAACACCTCAACCGAAGTTTGCATGGATCTGGTGAATCTAGTTTGGTTGCTTTGGATATCTCCAAGGCTTTTGATAGAGTATGGCACTCAGCCTTGTTAGCTAAACTCCAAGCTATTGGAATAGACTCGCTTCTCTATAAGTGGGTTGAGAGTTTCCTTTCCGGCCGTTCAATTAAGGTAGTTTTGGATGGCGTCAAATCTGAATCTCACCCCATCTCTGCGGGGGTCCCCCAGGGGTCAATTTTATCACCGGCCCTATTTCTTATCTTTATAAATGACCTTCTTTCAATCCCCTCCAACCCACTTCTCAGCTTCGCTGACGACGGTACTTTACGGTACTCGTACAGCTTCGATACAAGACAGACACAAGCCAGATCCTGTCTTGATGATCGTGAACTAATGTTCAACTCTATTAAAAAAGACATCAAACTAATTCTAGATTGGGGAGAGAAGAATTGTGTCGAATTCAACCCCTCCAAAACCAAGTACTGTCTTATCTCAAAAAAGAAGTTCAACACCTCACCATCCTTGACAGTGGATGACGTTGAACTAAAGGCCGACCCATCCCTCCACATCTTAGGCGTGACATTAGCCAAAGACTTGCGTTGGAATGATCACATATTCCAAATCGCCAAACAAGCATCCCAGTGTTTGGGATTTCTTAAGAGGTGCAGGTTCCTCCTCCAGCCATCGGCCCGTGCTGTTATTTATAAATCCTACATTCGGCCTCTTCTCGAATACAACTCCCTCGTTTGGGGCGGTGCTCCAATAACCACCTTAGCATGGTTAGATAAGGTCCAAAAAAGGGCCCTTAAGTTAATTAATGACGATACCGCTTGCTCCACCATCGACCCCCTGAGCCACCGTAGGAATGTAGCAGCACTGACAAAATTTTATCGCTACTATCATAGTGACTGTTCCTCCGAGTTAAACGCTCTCCTGCCTCCACGGCAATCTTATACCCGCAACACCAGATTAGCCCACTCGTCTCATTCCCTTCACCTGCAACTACCCCTTTCACGCACTCAACAAGATATGAATTCGTTCATTAATAGAACAACTCGACTGTGGAATAACCTCTCGCAGTCAGTATTTCCGAGCTCCTACAACATCCAAGAGTTCAAACGCCGGGTTCATCACTACCTTCTTCAATACCCCCCCGTACCTTTATAATCCTTAACCTATTCCCCCACCCCTCCCCCGTACTAAGCTTACTGCTAGACATTGCACCATGACGTGACAAATGACATGACGGACTAGTAGTACAAAGGGTGACTCCTGAGCTTAGAACTACCACATAAAAAAAAAAAAAAAAAAAAAAAAACTAAACTAAGAAATCTAAAAAACAATGTATACTGAGCCGATTACTATTATATGCCATTACAAAATTTTCAGAGACACAAACATCTTAAATATCGATTTACTAAAAACTATAGTTTTTGACTTAGTGATTTCTGCTTTTAAACCCACGATATATACACATATACATGTATCTATAATAATTACTTGAGCATAATAATCAATTTTATGTTTTTTGTTTTTAATCGAATGAATTTAGGTGGAATTTTTGCAAGAATCTTGCAAGAAATCTTGCTCTGGGTCTTGTTCTTGCACAGTTAGTCTTGTTCTTGTTCTTGCAAGCATAACTAAGTCTTGTTCTTGTTCTTGCAAAATGTGCAAGAACAAGACAAGACTGCAAGAACAAGACCACTTTTGCTCATCACTAATAGTAGCTATTCCTAAGGTCGGTCGTCCGTAATCCAGGCCGCTAAATCCATCAATTGGTGTCTGCCGGTCACGATTGTTGGCGAATAGTGTAAGGTAGTGATGAGCAAACGCAAGAACAAGACAACACTAATCTAGTCTTGGTCTTGTTCTTGTTCAGTCTGTCTTGTTCTTGTTCTTGCTAGCATAACTAACTCTTGTTCTTGTTCTTGCTAAATGTGCAAGAACAAGTTAAAGACTGTAAGAATAAGACCATTTTTGCTCATCACTAGTGTAGAGCGTTAGTCCAGCCGCACAGAAGAAACTTTTTAGATGGGCGATAAAACAATTCGTCAATGAAAAATTTGCCGCCACCATAAAGGCACGCGCACTGGCGACTAGATAGTTGCCCAATTGGCGTCAGGTGAACTTGGATTTTATAGAGGTCGCATGTATTTGTACTTTGAGCCTATCAGAAATAGAACGAAACAAAGAAAGTCATTTTGGATCTGTCAAATATTAAGCCAAAGGCTTTTAAAGGACAATTTGACAAGCTATTTGATGATTTACGAGAACATCCGACACAATTTTTTAATTACTTTCGGACTGCAGACAGTGTGTCAATCTGTTGACTCCCCTGCGACGTAGTATAACGTCGGCCATCGACAACCAAATTTTCACCTTTTACACGGGTCGATGTCAAACAAAACAGATCAAGCTTGGTGAATCGATTTAAATAAAAAAATCTCTCTAAAAATCGATTTCTCAAAGAGCAAAAATCGATGCAGAATCGCCATCACTAGTTCCTACTCCGTTCATAGTGCAGTGGTGGGCATCAGCGATGACAAGAGCGGATAATGGACTGCACTTTTCTCAGATGAAATTTCCGCGTTTCTGGGTCGGCTACCAACTAGAGTTACACCCTTGTGTATATAAATATCTAGTGGTGGCGAGAGTGCTTACTTCTTATAATGCTAGATGGCGCTACTAGTATCTATTTGAGAGTGGCTAAAACTTTCGTTACAAAAAGCTTTTGCATTATATGGGAATGGGAATAGAGAAAAAGCCTGGTGGGGTGGGATTTTGAAGTTGCTTTTGAAATTTAGAAATTCAAGGCCGATCTAATATGGCTGGGCGACTTAAATGTCTCGAATTCAAAGAATTGTAATTAAAATTTGTACTAAGGGTATTTTGGGGCTACTAAATTCGAGTTCATCATCAAAATTTTTAAATTCATGATAGCGGTCCCAGTATAGTCAAAATTTATCAACCAATACAAATTGTATATGTATTGTGGAAAATGATTGATTACTTATTACACATTTGCAAAAAATATTGGAAGTAGTATAGAAAGGGCTAAAAATAATTTTACAATAAAAATCTATTTAAAAACAATATGTATTATTATATGCATATATTAAATGAAATAACTGAAAATTCAATTCTTTTCTTACCTTTTCGAACAAAAAGCAGTTCTTTTAACGATCTGGATTAGTGTTTTTTTTTTTGTCACAATAAGAAAGAAATACATACAGTATATGTTTATATTTCGTTTATAACTATCTGCCTTGCAAAATCCTTAATTTTTCTTGGCGCTTTATACTTTTAGAAGATAGAATTCGGTTAATTTTTCGAGTATAAAATCTTATTAGCACTTCGATAGTAAATTTACGAATATCATAATCATGTTTGCTGCATAGAATATCATTCGAGGTTCCTGGAAGATTATTTATTAAGTAGTCCCTTAGTTTTGCCTTATGCTTGAATTGAATGATGCTTTTTTCAAAATAATTACTGGTTGCTTGAATAAAGCGTAAAAGCGATTTAGTGGGTAAAGTCAGGTTGCCATACTTGGAATCTGTCTTTTTCGTGTTATAGGCTCTTAGTTCAATCAAAACCAAATTAAGCTCTTCGTCATTTGAGCTAATTAAAGACTGAATACATTCAGAACATTTGTATTTTGTAGTTATCTTCTTTGCAACATAACCAGCAAAGTATGAAATAGCACTTCCCTCAAAGCATGATAGAAAAGCACGAATTTCGACATCTTCTTGTATTTCTGAGTTTAGATTTTCTCCCAGTACATTATCATTTTGTGTTACATTTTCTGTTGTATTTTCTTCCACAATTATCTCGCCAATAAAATCATCAATATCGTGATTTTCTTCGTCATTTTGTTCGCAATTTTCTTCTATGCATATTGGTCCTGTGTTTTCGGACAACAAAATAGTAGCATCGGAAATATCGTACCCTGTCTCAGAAGATGGTATGTAGTCCTGGAAAGCAACTTGTCTAATATTTCTTGAAAGCCCTAGAGTGGAAGGATTACGCTCGTAGTTTCCCTTATTACGCCGCAATATTGAAATACAATTCTCTAAAGGATCTGTACTAAATCTCGATGTTATAATGTATTCCTGAGAGTTTTTGATCAATTCCCATACGGACAAAATTCCATTTATAGTTTGAACCATACCATCGAAAGAATAAGGCCTTTTCATTTTTCCTAAGTGAATCCATTTTTTTATCCAGTTTCTGCAATTTCTTAAATTACTCAAAACTACTTCACCAGCATTTTCATTTGAAATGGCGTTTCTTTGAGGATTTCCTTGATATTTAATGACACTGTTTAAATTGTCAAATAAATAATTAATTCTACGAAAAGCTTTAGCTGTAGATTGTGCAGTTTCTTTTTCCGAGGATGTGAAAACATTAAGAGCTATTCCTAACTATATTGCCGTTGAAACATTTGCACTAAATGCTTGTGTAGCTAACCCAACATTTAATTTATCAAATGGGTCCGGTCTAATGTGATTTTCCGAAAGATTGAAGCATACTTTCACTGTGCTATTTGTTTCTTGCTTAAAAATAGTCTCTAAAATACTCCAAGATATTACCTCATTTTCAAATGCAATATCGGCTTTTAGTAAACAGTTCCTAAAACTTTTAATTAAATGCGGGACGTCATATAATAAAGCAACTTTTTTGTTGTTTATTGTAATGCATGGGTTTTCAGAGCTACTTTATTGTACGCACTACGATTATTTGCTCCTTGGTCGGATGAAACGGCAACGACTTCAAATCCAATAGCAAAAAGGATATCTAAAGTTTTTAAAATAATTGATGCTATTTCTTCTCCATTTATTCTTCCAATGTAATATGCAATATTTTGCTTCCAATTGGAATTTAACCCACGAATCATAAATAAACATGAAGAAGATGCTATCTCCGAGAAACGTTCATTCTGTCCTAAATCTCTAAAGCCGTATATCAAATCCTCACGTGAATTATATTCTATTTCCATCTTAATAGCCATTTCGTCAAATAATAATGCACACCTTTTATTTAATAACGACATGCTATCACTTTTTTTTTAATAAATCAACTATACTAGCATTAATGCCAGGAGCAAAAGAAAATCGGCTATGCCATTTCATTAACGTATATACGTGAGGCATATTAAAGCCAATATTCTGCATTTCTTTGTAGCAAGATGGTGATTTAAAATAAATTTTTTGAAAAAATTTCTGTTCATCTTCAGTCCACTTATTTTTCATTTTATGAAATAGCTGGCAGTTGACAAAAGTTCGAACAGCTGAACTTTTATTTTTTAATAGATCTTGCACTATTACACGACCTTTATCTTCATCTGAAATACTGCAAGTCTTTTTCTCTTTTAAAATATGTTTAAATTTTCCTAGTTGAATTGGGGCCAATGTTGAAGTTCGATTTATCGAATCTAAACGAGCTATTTTCCGATCGGGTTCAGGAAATTGAGACGGAGATGGTGTTTTTCTTTCAGTATCAGATGGTATTTTATAATCTCTGATATACGTTTTTACATTATCTTCCCTATATAAAACCAGGGGTGGTGATGGTGGCGATTCGCCTTCGCAAGGATCTGGCAAAGTATTTGAAACAAAATCCGAAATACGTTTTTCTGATTTCTTTCGAGTGTATTCCCTGCATTTCGGAGCTGAAAAATTCGGCCGACAACTAGGATCTATATCATACACACTGCATTTGCAAAACGAATTTTCAAATGGCAGTGGAATTGCATCTCGGCCTAACAATTTTTTAGTCGAATGAGACCTTATCTCACTCATTCGAAAATATCGTTCACATATAAATATATTTTTTACATTTTTTGCTCGATTTTGAAAGTAATATTCCCCACCACAATGCAAAATCCATAGTTCCTTCCTACTATCAGCAGGAAATTTAAAAAAACTCATTAGGGAACCGACGTTACAAACGCTTGGGCAACCTTTATAAAAACAAACGCTTCCTACAGGCATTTTGAAAGTACTTACATACACAAATATCTCACTCACAAACACATATATATTATATCTTATTATGTTTTTAAACCCGCTTTTTAGCATTAACTTCCTCTTCTTAAGCCCGAAATCGAACTGACCTCAATATCATAAACGAAGTCCAGATTGCAATTTTTCTTAATGGGTCTTTTTGGTTACGATTTTCAAAAGAAGGTTTTTTTTATGTTTTTTTTTTTAATTCCGTGTAAATTTTTTTTTAAATATAAAAAAAACATTTTTTATAATATTTGAACGTAAATAAATATACCCACAAATTTTCAAAACAATATTCTTTTTATTCTCATGAAAATAAAATGTTTAAAAAAAATGTTTTCTTTGAAAATCGTAACCCTTAAATCAAATATACATATATTTCATTCATAAATGGTAAATGCTTAAAAAATATACATAAAGAACCTTGATACCTCTTTTACATAGCATAGTAAAACCCGTAAACCCCTGTGTATACGAGGTGTGGCTATTAAATAACGAGACTGACGCTGCTACAGAAGAAGTGCGCATGCGCCAAACGCCAGCAACCAACAGCTGTTATCGTGAAGCCTTCTCTTTCGAATGTAGTGCCTCTCGCTTCTGTAAACAAATCAGTACAGCCGTAGCCTTCGTTCGCATTAGAGTTGTTTTTTTGTTTCGCCGGAAAAATGTTAAGTGTAACAGTAGAGCAACGCATTGTCGCAACACATTCCGCATTGTCTGTTAAGAGGTTTCTAGCCAAATTCAGCATCCCAGTGTTAGACCATCGGCCTTATTCGCCGGATCTTGCGCCGTGCGACTTCTATCTGTTGAAATCTGCATTAAAATTAGATTTGAGTCTGTTGAAGCTGTGAAAGAGAAAGCGGCACGCGTCCTGGAGGAGCTGACAGAAAAAGACTTCTAGCACTGTTTCGAACAATGGAAGATTCGCATGGAGCGTTGTAGGAATAGAGGAGGGGTGTATATTGAAGGTGATAACAAGTAAAAATGTATGAAATAAAAATAAAATGTTTTACAGCGTCAGTCTCGTTATTTAATAGCCACACCTCGTATAAATAAGTTTAAAAATACAGCTTTTTTCAAAGCTTCCTTCAGGAAGTTTTGAAATTCAGCTTTTTTCAAAGCTTCCTTCAGGAACTTTTAAAATTCAGCTTTTCCAAAGCTCTCCTAACAAAATTTATCTACAGCGCCTCTACAATAAAAGGAGTAACTATCATGATTGGCCCTATTCTGATTCTCACTTTCACGGCGAGTGACAATCCAAGACACATTTTCAAATAAAAAGTGTAATGTAAAATTGTGTCTTGGGTAGTCACTCGCCGTGAAAGTGAGAATCAGAATAGGGCCCGATTTCATTCTTGCCACCACTAGATATTTATATACACAAGGGTTACACCCGTGCAGGGTTCGAAGTATGGTGAAAGTCGCGACAATGGGGTGGAGCTTAGGATTGAAGTGCTACATAAATTCCTAGAGACCTTGATATCTATTACTTCGCAAACAATTGGCTCTAGTTTTCACCTTAACATTGTGAAATCATTTATGCCACGATGCAGTTATGTTTAGAAGCTTCTTTAAATTGCACCGTGGAGTTTTTGTTAAGGAAATAGATATGGCAGTAAGGCTTTGCTTTTCTTCGAGGTTTATTAGCTTACATGATGATGCGTGAACAGAAGGGTCCGGCCAAGTGGCTGTGGTTGACTAATATGGTTGCTTTAGTCCTCGCCACCACAGGTTGACCATTTTAGATGCTAAAGGTTTCTCGATGCGCAATCAGCTGGGTTACTATGTAGTACAAGCAACGTATCTCCAATGGACATTTGGAATAACTTCCAATATTTGGCTCGCTTCTACAGAACCAAGTCTATACTAGTCTAGGTCTGTTATCGTACTTTTGTTTGGATATGGATGTTGGATTTGGATGTTCAATACTTCGTAGACTCGAAGGATGGCTGAATGTATCGTACGCTCTAGCTCGAAGTGTGCTATTATACACCAACTAGTTCGGTAGAAAGGGTCCTTGAGGATCGCTCGGATATAAAACCGCTTTGTAATGTCGACCCTTTTATCATTGAGTGCAATGTCAAGCAGTAGGATCTAATCCAAAGAATAGTACAGTCAAGAATAGGGCTACCATCCATCCGGATTTACCCGGATTTATTCTAGTTTGGAGGGCTTCCGGAGGCCGTCCGGGAGGGATTTCAAAAAGGGTAGTTTTTGTGTCACAGGTGACCCGATCAACTGAATGATAAGCCATAAATTAAAACAAATCTTAGCCAAAAATTGACTCGTAGTCCGCATCCAAAGCAAACTTGGGCGTGCCAAAAATGTTCTCGTTCTATTAAAAAATTCGAGTCACTTCAATTATCAAACGTAGGCCCATGTGCTGAAAGTCGAGTTCGTGATTGGTGACAACTCTTTTCAGCTGAAGAAAGTGAGGTTCCAGTCATTCCGACTTTCAGCATAAAGGGCTAAACTCACCTTAGAACTTCCACGTTAGACCTCTGTGCTGAGAAGCATAATTCGCGTAAACGTAAGCGCGTATTGACGTTTACAAGATTTATTGGTCAATATTTCGTAAGTCTCAACGTTGGACGTCATACAGGCAAAAGGTCTGATGCACAGAAAGAAAATTCCAACCCAGAACGAGAGTGTACGATGTTGTTAATAACTCGCCGTATTGATAGCTAGATTGACGGGATTATTGATGCGATACGCATTGGCAGTATAATTGATCGTCTATAGGGCCCTTAGGTCCGCGTAGGGAGGACGGCACTTTAGCCTTTAGTTAGCCTTTAGACTACCGGGCAGTCTTTGCTCATATACTGGTCCCTCGAGGTTCACAACTACCTGAGTCACCTCTTACCAGTTTATTTTTGAACCTTCCCCTAATGCGGGCAGAAAAATATTAGCGTTAGTAGGATATTAGAGCAGTAGGTGATTACCCTCTGTAGAAGACAAAAACTGCAAGTTTGGTCTCGTATAAGATCAATCTATCCTTCACGTTCTCTGACACTGCCCGGCAAGTTCTCGTTATTTGACCTACGCTTGCTCTAGATGGGTTGGTGAAAAACATAACCTCTTATATTATATTAATTAATATTCACGCAATGAAATACCCAAATGCCTCTAGTTATTGTTGGAGAACATAAGGGCAACTGTTTAACATGATTACCACGAAGTTGAAAAGTGGCCTTATATGACTTAATCTTGCGTGATTAAACATCTGAGAATTATCATAAATATCCGTTAATAAATATTTCAAATCACGATCGTGTATCGACAACTCTCTAAGCCAGGAACTAAGCCTTTACTGGAAGTGGAAGGTGGCAGTGAATGTGGCACATTTTGTTAATATTGAACAATCGGATATGGAAGATTATCTCAAAAACCCAAATGAAAATAGAAGACGACCCCTCAAGCCATGGATAAAAGATAGTGGCAGCTACAATAAGAAGGACGTAGATAAAAGTAAAGTTGCATAGCCAAACAGGAGCAAAGTTGTCTCCTTCAGTTCCAATAAAGAATGAGAGATTTTCAAACTTTCCATCCAGACAATGTGAGATAACTATTAAAAAAATGAGAAAATATTAAAGTTTGAATACGATAACAAACATAAAAGTAAATTATCAGCAAAAGTTTTTCTCTAGAGAGCAATTTCAGCAGGTAACAATTCATGTCATCATGAGAGTTCGTGATAAAAACAAACTCATTACGAATGAAAAGTTTCCTGAATTTCCATGGTAGGTTGTAAAGAAAAAGCCTCCTCTCATTTCTTATGGGGGTCAGATTTGTGTCAGACTTTAAACAAATAGAAACGACAGACAGTCAAGGTGAGGCTCACGAAAACAAGGCCACCGGATATACTGAAATACACTGAAACTTTAGATTAAAAAAGAGCAAAAAATTCTGGCATCAATTAAAGTTTCTGGAACAAAAAAAAATCGTCCAGTCGGAGTTTCGTAAGGAGTTCCCCTTAAGGATTGCTCTAAGCTGTATTATCGTTTTGGACAGGAGCGTGGATATGTTTAAGGACATTTTAGACTTTTTGTAACTGGTCTCTTTATCCGGTGTAGTTGTCAAATAAAACATTTCCCTTTTTTGTTAAAAAAAAAAACTATAAATAAATACTAGAAGTTTACATTGTTTGGATATTTTTCTCGATTTGTATCTTTTCTTTATTAAATGCTCCTCCATTCTGTCTTGGCAAAAAGAAATTTAAAATTGAAAATTCAATTCCAATGAAATTAAAAGGCAAAGAATTACGAGAAAGTCTCAAATATGCAATAAACTAAACTCTCCGAAGTTACTCGTTACGTTTTTACAAAACTTCAATGGAAATAAAGCAAAGAATCTTGAAATTCTGGCATGCTATGCACTTCTCAAGTAAATTGAGATAACAAACTGCAATTTAATATTGCAAACAATTCAAATAATTCCAGTTTTCAAAAGAATTTTAAAATAACTCTGGGTTATGAAGGGCTTAAAATGTGTACAGATGCTCTTTATTGGAGGAGAGCATTCATTGGGGATTGAGTGGGAGCTATTGTGAGTTAAGAATGTCATAGTACTTTGACAATATTATTTTTTAGCATTATCTGTAAAAGGAATATCTTACAATGCGATCAGCACTTAACCCTGGAAAATTTTAGAATCAAAGTTTAGTTTATTTAAGTTAACCTGACAATAACCCAACAAGAAATGGGGTAATCCATGGCTTAGCAATGACACGATAGTAGTTACCGGCCGAGATGGAGATGTAGGTAGAATAACAATAAGGTAGCTAGAAGTGCTTTGAGAAGGGGAAGTTCTAAGCTCAGGAATTAACATTTGGTACAATAATCCGAAATGACGTTGGTCATGCCTTGCGGCAACGTCTAGTAGTAACTTGGTGCAAGAGATCGAATAGGTTTGAGGTTATGAGGAGCCACAAAGGTGTTGCAGGACACGGCGATTACCTCTTAAACTCTCGGATTTTGTAGAAATTCGGAAATAGAGACTGGGTAATATTGTAATACAGTCGAGTTTTTCAATTTATGAATGATTTCTTATTCTAGGAGGTGTTCGAGTTAAATTGTATAACCCGAGCTGTTGGCCGGAGGATATGAATGGCTTAAGAAACCTCAAACAATCTGATGGAGCCATTTAGAATACGTAATCCTTGGTAAATGTCATGCTTAATAGTCCGGAGGCAGCGTCATATTTTTGACCTCATTCCTACAAAGTTAATATTTATTATACTTCATTTTCATACACTGCAAATTAGAAAAGTGAAAGTCTACCGAGCTTTTAGCGCTGGGTTTAATAATAACAAATTATCGATTATATAAAAAAAACAATATATCAATACCTTTTACTGAAGGCTGAAACTTTGTACAATCTATGAGAAAGGCTGAAAATGAAACCTAGTGATAGTTTCACTGATATTCAAACAGAAATGCCCTTTTCCGCATCGGGGAACAATGTTCAATGGCATAGGATATTTTAGGTTTCGAAATTTGGACAGAGAGAGTGGGTTCGTGCCTGGTGGACTCTTCGGAAAGTGACCGCACAGAAACAGGTTTGAGTGTATTTTAAATAAACTTTACTTAAATTACTGTTAAAATTCTTATAAAATTTTCCGCTGAAGTTAAAAAAATGTTTGTTTCACGTCCAGGATATTTTAAAAAACGTATTTTTTATGTTTATCACGGATACCTGTAGCGTACTGATATCGTCGGTACCCCACTGCATCGTATCTCTGGGAACATTGTTTGCTTATCGTATTCCTTTCACTATGCTCCTGGTACTGCACTGAAGTCACCGTCACGTCACGGATATGTGTGGATAGACCTAAAGTTAAGTTTTATTTTGTGATAGCCAAAAACGATCTTGCTCCTGTATTCTTGGTCTTGTTCCTACACAAGACCAAGATGACCTTTCAGTCTTCAAGATTAAGCTTTACATAAGCCCCGCTTACATTGCAAGGTTTTATGTGTCAATGTCATGTACCACATTATAATTTGCACATACCATGGTAACGTGCTGCCTACATTTTATTTTCTAATTAAAAATACTTTTTTTTTGTGATGTTATCTTAAAGGCGGCGATATGCCGTGGCACACAGGTGGCCATTATTCTGGTTCGCCCCTAACTATCACTCAATCATTTATCTAGATATACGCTCACCTTCCCAGTAGGACATTATTTTTTAACCTGGAACTTTTCAAAAAATTGAGGCTTCAGTACAATTTTCCATGGTGTAAGGGACAAATGGACTGCCTCGTGTAAAATCCAGCTCAACTCTAATGTATCGGTTTATTTATATTTGTGTAAGATCCATCAATGGCAACTTGCTACAAGATGTGCTTCCTACCTATTTTACATAGATAATTTTTTAGAGTATGACGGACTGTGTTTTGAGGATGACGACGAAAAAAACTTAAAGACTAGTTGTACGATTAAGAAAAATTAAAAGATAAATATGAAAGATGAATATGAGATTTTGGCATATAAAAGTTGTGTTTCATGGGCCTGCTCTAAGATGAACATGTTTCTGTTCTTTTTTGGGAAGATTTTTATTACCTTAATAATAGAAAACGTGTTGGGGATGCGAGAGACCAGTAAAAAAATGGTATAGTAACTCGGATGCGAGGCACTGACCGACACACACATAACTCGTATGGTGCGGTCACATAGTGGTGCAAGTAGTTGCACTGCAGTAACTGATTAAGCCAACTCGCATGCTAACTTGCATTGTGTAACCACGGCTTTAGATTTGTATATTGAAGCTCGGGCCGATGACTGAAGGAGAAAATTGGACTTAACTGTAGGAATTCCAGCCAAAGGCACTTGTTTTGCCGATGCTTGTTTTGCGATTTCGAATATGTACTATGTGGTCATTGTAACGCAGCTCGTTGAATAATGGACAATCAGTTACCCCAGTAGCCTCTCGCTGGTACTTTTTAGATCTTTTTCACACTGATCTCGTCCCCAATTGATCTAGATCTTAACTGGTTTTTTCCACAGCTGTTCGTGAAATTGCCACAACGCCTGACATTTAAAGGATAGGTCAGCCATTAGTTCTACACTATCCACTGAAACGAATGAAGATTGTTTCACCTTTTGGTTTCATGGCAAATTGAATTCGACATGATTCTGGCGGCCCCAGTAGAGTGCCTCTGCTGATTGAGTTCGATATTTGGACGATTGTACGGGATCTAGCACTTGCTTCTGTATTTAAGGCGTATGAATAAAGCAAATTACCGCCATCAGCGAAGCTGTGAAGTGGGTTTGAAGTCACAGACAGGGTCCTGTATTACTTACTTAATTACTTAGACAACTCTACAGCCTGGATCCGGTCCTGGCCTCTCGCAACTGTTCTCTTCACCGGTCCCGATTCTGACCCGATGTCTTTCACTTTGGCATAGCTAAGCTCGGAGCCATCCTGCCAGCTGACGTTGGGGCTCCAGACAAATTCATACATCTTACCGCAGAGATTCGGGCGGGACTTTAAGGGGCGCAGCCCTTCACAAGCTCACTCAATTGCTAGCGGAGCAGACGACATTGACATCATTGGTAGAACAACAACAGCTGTACAAGAGGACTTTTACCCAGATTGAGCGGGCGGCAGGAAACATGGTATCGTACATCAACAAAAGTAAAACAAAGTACATGGGGGCCTCATCCACCGCAAGGTACAGGAGCACGAGTTTGTTGTAGTAAAATCATTAACCTATGTACCTTCGATCAACTTCGATCAACAGTACCAGCCGACAATAACATGGAACCAGAGATACACTCACGACTGCTAAAAGCCAACAAAGCTTATTTTGGTTTGTCAAGGCTCTTCAAATCCAAGCATCTAACCATAACGTCTAAACTATATAAGATGATGATCTTACCCCCCCCCCCTACTCACATATGCATCGAAACGTGGATGTTTAGTTAAAAGCACTCTAACACCTTAGGCTGAAAGTGGTGAAAAGGTGTTGACATGGAATAGGAGTAGTAGCATGCGTGGGAAATAGGAAAAGAGGCAGTGAAGGGGATGTACCTAGCTTCGTCTGACTTCTTTGCATTAGCCTGTTCGGTTGTACCTACCGATGGCTCGCTATTTCACTATCTTGCCGCCGATATAGTCCAATGAGGTACGGATGTCCCACTGCGGCATGGTGATCAATGCATGAGGGAACTAGCCGTCAAAACAAGCGAGAGTTCTAAATAGAGGTAATTATTTTACATAATAATTGGATTAATGGTTGTAAATTTTGAAGTCTAGTCCAATCTGTAAATCTAAAAAGAACTTTGTTGCTGTAAAGAATTTCAAGTGATTAAATTTCACCAGTTCGAATTGCGTAACTAATCAACGTCCTTCAGAAATGGTCCTAATGATTTTATTCCTGTTAAAATGTTCCCAAAAATTTTTCATTAATAACCTAGGTCCAACTACTTGTTTTCGGCAAAGTTTGTCAGCAGTAATAAGTACATGCGTCGAAAAAAAAGTTAATTAGCCTAAGTTTCCCTTGACGTGAAACTCCCGAAGAATTTCTTTTTGCCCAAAAAGGGAATCGGTCTAATTACGAAAACATGACGTAAATGTTCCAGTGTCAGACAGCGCTTCACTTACGCAAAATAATTAATGGCTTGACTGACATCTGCATCTTCCGTTTAATTAAAAATCCATCCGAGAATCTGCTGAGGAATTTGAGGAAACAACTTGAAGGGCTGACTGAAGTAGGAAATTACAAAACATCGGCAACGCCGTTGACGCAGTTATGAGCTAATCTTCAGCAAAATGATTTTCTGTCAACCCCACGATTAATTACACCCGGCGCGGCACCTAGACAGACTATTACAGGGATGAAGAGCGTTCAATTCTAGCATTGATAATCGAATAATGGACATTGTGCGTCCCGGGGACTATTTCGGTGTTGCGGGTGGCGAAGTGTTTGGCGAAGTATTTAAGGGTGAACGGGTAAATATGCTTCTGGGGTGATAAATGATGCCAGGGCTCAAATAGGGATAATCGAGCGACAGCGGGCCAGACGATGGAAGTTTAAGCGTGGGAACTTATCTTATTTCGAGCAGCCAGGAAGTAGGAGCTTCCGCCTTCAATGTTTATTGACTGGTAAGAAAAATGGAGGGCACTGTGCGATTTGAGCGCAATCTCATTTCGTGCTTTAATAAGAAGGTGTTCGGAATATCATTTTTGGGGATGATTTATTAACTTTGAAAGACGCTTTGAAAGGTTTGCATAAAACTCCTTGTGGGTAGAAGTAAGTTATTTGCGGGCAAAATTTGCGGCAAAATGGAAATCAAGATCGAATACTACATGATTTACAAATAGCACAATGTTATGCAATTTTTTTTTTTTATAATTCTGGTAACACACAATCCCGAGTAGAATTGTTAGGGGTGCAGCTAGAGTCCCTTTGAGGTTAGCCACACTATTGCCTCGTGTGAACCACATATGGGTTGGCCTAATTGTGGGCGGTGCCTTTTGCAAAAAAGTCATGTTATATTCAGCCAAAGTCACGGATCTAAATTTTAATGGGAATCTACCGAATTTTTTCAGAACTTAGTATTGTAATATGCAGTACATTGTATATAGTACGTAATAGATAATATACATACATATATATAATACATAGTAAATAATATCCCACCAAAAAAAAACATTGAAAATGCGAATAAGAATTTCGTGGGCCCGAAATTATTTATTGGGACAGTTTAAAACACACTTATAACAAAAAAAAAGTGATGTAGATTTGTCAAGATGAATCGTTAATAGCATGAAATAATTAAACACGTGCATTTACGAACGAATTCAAAGGAATTTTTCAACAATTTTAGAGCATAAATCTTATCTGTCTTTCAAAATGTAACAAATTTTATTAGAAACACTATGGACTGAGCCACATTGAATTCGTTCGTAAATGCACGCGTTTAATTATTTCATGCTATTAACGATTCATCTTGACTAATCCATATCACTTTTTTTTGTTATAAGTGATGAGCCACTTCGTCGAGAGTACATCAAATTGAGAAACTCCTGTAACTCCATCATCAGGAAAGTCAAATCATCTTTTGATGATAGATTGAGAAGTAAGATTCTTAACTCCACTACTAGACCAGTGCAGATACGCTTTTGAAAAGCCAAAAACTAGAAAAATTCTTAGCAGTATATGGAAGGTGGGAAAATTTAGGATAAATGCTACTTAAACAAGGAAAAATCGAGAGCACCGCAGCAGATGACCGGAAAGGGGGCGGGGGAGCCAAAATGTGAGTTTTAGGGGGTTAAACGTGTTTTTTTGTGATTTCTGAGAAAAGTAGACCTCCTATCGAAAAACGTTAAATGTAAACGTTGTAGATAATTAAAAGATCTAGAGCTTTTGTTCAAACTATTTTTGACATAACCTCAAAAAATGGAGAAAAACGTCAAAAACCGAGTTTTTCGTTTATCATTTTTATCTTTCACAAAAATGATCCAATTTTAATGAAATTTGAGGAAAATGTAGATTTTCATGTTTCGAAAAGGCCCAATTTTTTTCAAAGCGATTGGTTGTGTAGTTTTGTTTTTATGACCTTAATTTAAAAAAAAGGCCCCATTTTCAATCAAAAAAGTTGGCGAACGAATTTTTGATTTTGAAAATTTTGAAGACGGGTTTTTTTTCGTTGCATCCTCTACTTTAAGATGGTGTAAAAAAATGATAGTGTCACAATAGAAAAACATCGAGAAAAATTCGAAAAACCAAAAACATCCTTTTTCAAATATCGATTTTTCCGTAAACTTCGTTAATTCTTTATCTCTCTTTGACATAAAGCTTTAAGAGTGGCGCAAAACTGTAAATTTAATGTAATATATTATAAGGGAGCTTCAGGTAACAGTTTCAGATGTGAAAAAATTTGTTTAAACAATTATTTCACCCAAGAAAGCAAGGAAAAAATTACAGTTTTAGGCAAAAAAAAAATATTTCTACGTATTGTGATGGCTTATACATTAAAACTTACTGGTAGAACCCAGCACTCGACATTCGAGCACCATTTTCTAAGTCTATAAGTCTTCAATAACAAAATTTTTCGAGAAGAATAAAACAAAATTGAAAAATGAAAAAAATTTTTTATAGTTGGAAAAAGCAATGCCAAAAAACCAACTTTTATTATTTCCTAATGTCAGATATTACATTTCACTGTATTACACTCTACTGGCTGCTAAATACAATTGCCCATGAGTAAAGACTATGCCGTGTTTAAATAATAAGTGTGTTCGCGTACTCGAATGCTGTTATGTTGTAAAATAATTATTCATACCTCATTTTTTTGGAGAGATGCTTGTTGATCATGAAACTCAACACATTTTTCAATCTCTTGAGAATCTTCAATAAAGTCATCGACTTCGTGAAGGTCCTCAAGCTCATCACAATCTTCATTATTAATAATCTCCTCCGAATCGCTGAGATCTTCCGTTGGTTGATTTTCAGAATTTGAACAGTTGTTGGCTCCGGTACAATTGGAACATAAAAGGGAGCATTTTACTCCATGCTTTCGACAGCCACGTCTTTTACTATCACAACCAGTTTCACAGCTGCAGCAGATAGATTTAAGCAAACTTTCAGGAATTAATTTCTTTTCGGTAAATTTAGGTATTATTCCGTTTAAATGGTTTTTCCACCGGCAATCTGTAGCTTTCAGTTAGTTACTCGCAATGGTACTTCATTTATCCATCATCAAATATGTAGTATCAGATCAATCTTCTAACTATACCTTCATAAACTCAAAAAATCATTTTATTAGGCAATAAATTAAATAAAAAGAAGTGCGCGGGCCGGCCAAAAACTGTAATTTTTTCCTTGCTTTCTTGGGTGAAATAATTGTTTAAACAAATTTTTTCACATCTGAAACTGTTACCTGAAGCTCCCTTATAATATATTACATTAAATTTACAGTTTTGCGCCACTCTTAAAGCTTTATGTCAAAGAGAGATAAAGAATTAACGAAGTTTACGGAAAAATCGATATTTGAAAAAGGATGTTTTTGGTTTTTCGAATTTTTCTCGATGTTTTTCTATTGTGACACTATCATTTTTTTACACCATCTTAAAGTAGAGGATGCAACGAAAAAAAAACCCGTCTTCAAAATTTTCAAAATCAAAAATTCGTTCGCCAACTTTTTTGATTGAAAATGGGGCCTTTTTTTAAATTAAGGTCATAAAAACAAAACTACACAACCAATCGCTTTGAAAAAAATTGGGCCTTTTCGAAACATGAAAATCTACATTTTCCTCAAATTTCATTAAAATTGGATCATTTTTGTGAAAGATAAAAATGATAAACGAAAAACTCGGTTTTTGACGTTTTTCTCCATTTTTTGGGGTTATGTCAAAAATAGTTTGAACAAAAGCTCTAGATCTTTTAATTATCTACAACGTTTACATTTAACGTTTTTCGATAGGAGGTCTACTTTTCTCAGAAATCACAAAAAAACACGTTTAACCCCCTAAAACTCACATTTTGGCTCCCCCGCCCCCTTTCCGGTCATCTGCTGAGGTGCTCTCGATTTTTCCTTGTTTAAGTAGCATTTATCCTAAATTTTCCCACCTTCCATATACTGCTAAGAATTTTTTTTTCTCGAAAATTATCTGCACTGGTCTATACAGGCAGCAAAAACTTCTGGTCCTTTGTAACTGCCATCAAGAAGAATTTTACTTCCTCCTCAACACCTCCTTTTATTCACAACAAGGAAGTGATAACAGAAAGCAAACCCAAGGCAGACCTATTAGCTTCTCTGTTCGCCGCAAATTCTTCTTTACCCGATGCTGCTATGTCACCCCCCACTCTCGAGAATACCACCCACTTCACTTTTCGGAGTTCACTTTTTGCCCTGTCTTACTTCTCCGGAGAAAAAGGTGAAGCCAGCGACCCCTTAAACTACCGCCCAATAGCAATTACTTTTGTTCTCTCCAAAATCATGGAGACAATAATCAATAAAAAGCTGATGAAATATCTAGAATCCAACCAAATTATACACGACAGGCAATACGGCTTCAGATCTAAACGGTCTACTGGCGATCTGCTTGTGTGTTTAACCGAGCGTATCAACCAAAGCATTCACAGCTTTGGTGAGTCTAGCCTGGTTGCTCTAGATAATCAAAGGCTTTTGACAGAGTATGGCACCCAGCTCTGTTGAATAAACTCCAAGCTATTGGTATACACTTAGTTCTAAGGAACTGGATTAAGAGCTTTCTTTCAGGCCGTTCAATCAAGGTAGTATTGGATGGCCTTGAATCCAACCCCCACGCCATTTCGGCCGGAGTTTCCCAGGGGTCAATTCTCTCACCCGCACTTTTTCTAATCTTCATTAATGATCTGCTCTCGATCCCCTCCAACCCACTTCACTGCCTCGCTGATGACGGTACTTTGAATTTCTCTTACTCCTTCGACAATATAAGACAAGCACGTGCCAGAACTTGTCTCTACCACCGTCAACTGATGTCGGCTTCGATCAACCGGGATATCGAATCGATTCTTCATTGGGGCGAAATGAACGGCGCCGACTTCAATGCCACAAAAACGAAGCACTGTCTGATCTCCAACAAAAATTGTACCGACCTTCCTCCTGTCTCGGTGGATGGAGTGAATCTAACGGCTGACTCAACTCTCAACATCCTAGGGGTAACTTTAACGGAGCATCTGCGATGGAATGATCACATATTCCAAATCGCCAAACAAGCCTCCCAATGCCTCGGATTTCTCAAGAGATGCAAGTTCCTCCTCCAGCCAGCCGCATTGGCTACAATATACAAATCCCACATTCGGCCACGCCTCGAATACAACTCGTCATCATAGTCATTTTCTTCTACACCCTCCAAACCCCCTCTAACCTTTCCTATTCTCCTCTATTCTTCAAACCAAGTTTACTACTAAACATTGCACCATGAACTGAACTGACATGACGAACTGGTAGTATAAAGGGTTACACCAAAGCTTGGTTTTTTCATATAACAAAAAAAAACTGTCCTAATAAATAATTTCGCGCCCACGAACTTCTAATTCAATTTTTAATGTTTTTTTGGTGTGATATCACTCTTTTTTGTTTTAATACATTCTAAAATAAAAAATATATAATCTTTTGTATAAAGAAATATTATGTATTTAATTGTTCATTATATTTTTTTACTTATTTTATAAGTAGGTACATAATAACAAAATGCAGGAATTCAAATTAATATTATTGCCTTTATAATAAATAAACATACTTTCGCGTTTGTCGGCCAAGATTTTTCTTGAACTATTTAATCATTGATCCATAAGCAGCTCGATTTTTGTTTCAACATGCTGATGTAATGACTTTGTTTCTGTATGGAATATAACACTAATCACTTTATAATTTGAACCTCCTATATGCAACTTTGCAAAAGTGACAGTTTTGATATCGCATTGCTCAATTTAAATAAACTTTTTATTATTCAGTTCGAATAATTTTAGTTGTATGATGAGAACATGTGCTACCAAAATTATTTCCGATTTACGAATCTTTTGAGTGTACGACCGACTAACCATTTTTATATGAACAGTTTTTGCTAATCATCGAATGCCATCTGGCATCAACAGTACGAGTAAAAATTTATCGAATAGCTAGTAACGATATATTGAGCATATACTATATTGTTTATTGTCTTTTACTTATGATACCCTTTCATTTGATACCCATGTCGAGAAGGCTGTGAAGAAAATAGTAATCCGCCCTCTTGAGATGATCGCCGTGGATCTAACGAGATATTGAGTATACTATATCGCTTATGGTATTCTATTTATGATACCCTTTCAATTGATACCCAGGTCGAGGGGTGGTGAAGAATAGAGTTTCACGAGAGCGAGACAAGACAACAGTCGTCCGCGGTCTCGATCTCGCTGCGCGAGAGTGAGACCACTGTTGTCTTGTCTCGCATCCCACTGCAACAGTGATATTAAAGTGTTGTGTCGCGATAGTATCGCGTTACTCTCGCAAGAGTCAGTGTTGCACTCTCGACCTCCCCCACCTTACGTTTTTGCCTTGCGGAGAATTTAAATGTATGGGAAATTCCTTCGCAGGCGGCCGCCGCCACGACCTCTGCGACAATCCGTTTGTGCCTTTAAATGGGGTAAAATTAAAGATGAATATGAAAAAAGATTTAAAAATTGTTGAAATATTATTAAATTTAGGAAATTTATTTTAATCTTTAATTTATGAACTGGACGATAGACACTCGCTATACCCACGGGCGTCTAGCCGGCTCTATCCGGTGCCGACTTTTTCAGAACTTACTGTTACTTCTAAAACACATTCGGTCTATATACATTGAGTTTATTCACAGAACTGAACTCGTTTCTAATATCATTTATAATTCATATACTAATATAATTCTTATACTAATATATGTAATTCATTCTTATACTCTAACAGGAATTATAGCACAAGTATAGTGTTGGGAACTTCAACTTCTAACAATCTTCCCCTCAAAGCTATACAAGTGCTTTTAATAAAGTCCTAACATATTTGTTAATTTATTATGTTTTAGTTTACTTAGATTTTTAGTCAGGATATCAGCGATCATAACATCAGTGGGGACGTACTTCAATGCGATTAATGATTTCTGGTATACCTCACGTACATAATGATACCGAATATCGATGTGTTTACTTCGTGCGTGATATGTTGGATTTTTGACTAACTGCAGGGCGCTGAGGTTATCGCCGTTTAACTCGGTTGGGTCTTCTATGAACCTGCTAGCTCCAATCTCATTTAAAAGGTTCCGTAAGAAAACAGCTTCCTTTGATGCAGATGCCAGCGCCATGTACTCAGCTTCTGTGCTGCTCAATGCAACAGATGTTTGTTTTCGGGACTCCCAAGAAAACACTCCGCCAGCTAGAATAAAACAAAATCCAGTGTATGATTTTCGGTCATCGCAGCTACTACCCCAATCAGCATCTGCGTACCCATGTAATGGCTCGCCAGTAGACCTGAAAGTAAGTTTGAAATCCTTAGAATGATTCAAATACCTCAAAATGTGCTTGACTGCATTCAGATGTTCCTTGTGTGGCCTCACATTAAATTGTGCCAATTTATTGACTGAGTGGAAGATATCAGGCCGAGTGGATATTCCAAGGTAGGTTAACGAGCCAACGAGCGATTGGTATAATTTCGGGTCAACTTTGGAGCAGTTGGAGCACTCTAAGCATCTTTTAAATTGTTGTCCTGGATCTAGTGGTGTATTGCATTTTCTCGATTCTATCATGTTATATTCTTCCAGTAGATTCCGAATAAATTGTCTTTGCGAAATACTTATGGTCTTTTTGTCGTAATCTCGACTCACTTCCATACCCAGGAAGTATTCGATCGGACCTTTGTCCACGACTTCAAATTCTAAACTGATAAAATGTTTTATTTTATTCAATATTTGTTCATTTGAACATGCGATGAGGATATCATCAACATAAACTGCAATAATGTTAATATTACCGTTTGCATTCATTTGGTATACACATGTATCTGTGTCACAACGTTTAAAGCCAATCTTTTTTAAAACTCCATCTAACTTACTATTCCATTCTCTCCCTGATTGCTTTAAACCGTATAGGGCCTTTTTTAATTTACATACTTGCTTTGGCTTATTTCGATCTATAAAGAGTTCTGGCTGCTCCATGTAGATCTCGTGCTGAAGTTCTCCATTTAAATATGCAGAGGCTACGTCTAGTTGATGCACCTTCAAATCAAGTTCAACTGCCACTGCTAAAATTAATCTAATGGTTGAGTATCTTACCACAGGTGGGAAAGTCTCCTTATAGTCAAATCCAAACTTTTGACTGCATCCTTTTGCTACTAGTCTTGCCTTGTATCTTTCAACAATCCCATCTTTGTTTCTTTTAATGTTAAATACCCATTTTGACTTGATGGGTCTGCGATTTTTAGGTAAATCGACTAATTCCCAGGTCTCGTTTTCCATAAGCGACTTGTATTCTGCTTTCATGGACTGAAGCCATTTGTCAGCATCCTCACGTCCTAATGCTTCCTTTACTGTTATAGGGTTAGTGAGAAAATCCTTTTGATATTTATCAATGTAGTAATTATACTTTATATTTTGTTTACGCGGACGCAGAGTTCGTCGATCTTCTGTAAAGTTACTAAAATCCCTATTTTCGTCCTCTGAGTCTTCTCCCACAGAAACATAGCTCGTATCGGTACTGGAATCCTTATCAGTAACGAGAGCACCACTAGTCGCTACTTCAGGATCTTTTGGTTCAGCCGCAGCACCACAAGCCCCTGCTTCAGCATCTCTATGTTCAGCCACAGCACCACAAGCCCCTGCTTCAGCATCTCTATGTTCAGCCACAGCACCACAAGCCCCTGCTTCAGCATCTCTATGTTCAGCCACAGCACCACTTGTCTCTGCTTCAACATCTCTTGGTTCAGCCACACTACCACTACTAATATCAGCACCATCATCCTTCCAGGATTTTTCTGGATAAAATGTATTATCGTATTGTTCTTTGCCTATTTCTACTACACTTCTATCTGTCTTGGAAACAACACTGCCTTCTAAATGCTCTATAAATGCAGCATCCCGACTTTTGAAGATTTTTCGTGTTTTCGGCTCATACAAACGATAAGCTTTGGATTCAGTTGAATAACCTGTCATGAAACACTCGATACCTTTGGGATTGAACTTAGATCTTCTAGGTCGTTTGTTTAACATAATGACCTTACAGCCAAACTTTCTAAAATGTGAAACAGATGGTTTTATACCTGTCCAAACTTCATTGGGTGTGACGTCATTAAGAATTTTTGTAGGTGAACGGTTTCTTAAATATACAGCAGTATTCACAGCTTCACCCCACAATGATTCCGGTAAACCTGAACTTAATAACATGCACCTTGCCATTTCTATTACGGTTCTATTGGCGCGCTCGGCAACACCATTTTGTTGCGGTGTGTATTCAACAGTGAGCTGGCGCTTAATTCCGTGCTCATTCAAAAACATTTCAAAGTCACCACTAAGGTACTCTCGACCATTGTCACTTCTAAGAACCTTTATACTCTTCCCTGTCTCACGTTCAACCAAAGCCTTAAATTTCTTGAAAGCACCAAAAACCTCACTTTTACTTTTTAAGAAGTACACAAATATTTTTCTGCTAAAGTCGTCTATAAACAAAGCAAAGTATTTAGCGCCTCCGAGTGACGTTGTTCTCATGGGGCCACATATGTCACTATGAACGACTTCCAGTAACTCTCTGCTTCGAATGGTAGTATTTGTGGGGAATGGAGTACTTTTTACCTTCGCCTTTAAACAGATTTCACAATCAATCGTTTCGAGTGTTTTCTTTAGGTTCAATCCTCGCACCATGTCATGCCTATATAATGAACTTAAAGCACTTGCATTCAGATGACCATACCGTTCATGCCACAACACAAAGTTGTTATCAGGCACTTTTCTCAAATTAAACAATGCATGTGATTTCTTCAAACTGTGCAAAAATAAATCACCTATTTTACTGGCACTTATCACTTTATTTCCGTCACGCGTCTTGATTATAGCTGCTTCATCGTTGAATTCAACTTTATGACCTGCTTTGGTGGCTTTACTTATGGATAAGAAATTTGTTTTCAATTCTGGTATAAACAGCACATCCTGCAATAGAATTTTATTATATTTAGTTTCAATGCATACTACACCTCTTCCGCTTGATTCAATAAATTTTTCATCAGCCAATTCCACTTTTTCCTTATGAGGACTTAAGTGTGTAAACATTGCTTCAACACAACATATGTGACAAGTTGTGCCGCTGTCAAATACCCAAGTCCATTGGTCTAGTACTTTAAGATTTATGGCATTTAAAATTGCAAATGAAGTAGTAGATTTGTTTACATTTCTGTTTCTGTTCGACTCTCGACATGCTGATGCATAGTGGCCTTTTTTTTTGCAAATGTAACATCTTCCACGTACCGTTTCTCCTTTTTGTGGCTGTGTTGATTTTTTCTGGTGCTTCGAGAAAAATGCCGTTTCGTGGTTTCCATGAGAAGTGCTCTCTTCGCGCCTTCCCCCTTCTTCTAGCAACTTGGTTTTTAATACACTGGAACTTGGTAACGTGTCTCTGGACTCAATCGCAACTACAAAATTCTCGTAACTCTGAGGTAGACTGGACAGTAATATAATTACTAGCAACTCGTCTTTCAATTCAACGTCTATCTCAATTAATTTTTCATGCACGTCAAAAAATTGTTTTACATGATCTGACATTGGTGCGTCTTCCGTCATCTTCAAACTCAATAGTTGCTTAAATAGAGTAACTTTCCTTGCTGGCCCCTTCGGTTGATGCACTTCCTCTAATTTTGTCCACGCATCTTTGGATGTCTTGCAATTTTTTATATAGATAAGTTGAGCTGGTTTTACACTGAGTAAAATAGTTGCTAGGGCCTTCTCATCCTTCGAAGTCCAAGTTATTGCCGCGACGGCATCTTCTGGCTTAATTGTTGCTCCGGCCACGTAACACCACATTTCACTATGGATTAACACAGACTTCATCTGAATCTTCCAGCTATCGTAGTTATCATCATCCAGCTTTTCTATCTGGTATAGAGACGAACTCATGATGGACTCGATTGCTCAAAAAGAAATTAAAATATAATTTTTTTTTTTTCTTTTAATTTAAAAATTTCCAAACCGCATGGGACCTGGGCCCATAACCTTTGTTACTTCTAAAACACATTCGGTCTATATACATTGAGTTTATTCACAGAACTGAACTCGTTTCTAATATCATTTATAATTCATATACTAATATAATTCTTATACTAATATATGTAATTCATTCTTATACTCTAACAGGAATTATAGCACAAGTATAGTGTTGGGAACTTCAACTTCTAACACTTACACATGCGAAATTCAGTCCAGTGACATGTAGGTGTCGTCGTCGACTCATTGTCATTTATTTAATCATTTTAGGATAATTTTAATAAACTTAGGATGGCGTCTAGGACTACTTCCAGTGTCCTCAGGGACCACCAGTGGTCCACGGAACACCGGTTAAAAACCACTGGACTAGAAACATAGTGGGTTTTTTGAATAATCTCAATTGGACTTCATATTCATTGTGTATTTAATATTATAAAGACTCTGTATTTATTAATTGAAAACACTTCGAGTCCACGTACTAGGGATTGCTATAATAGTTTTTTTATTGATTTACTAGCTGGGACCCAGTGCGCCTACGCTGCACCCATAAGTCAATAGTAAACAATATAAACCATCCATTGACTTAATATTTTTCGAGATATGAATTTTACACAGATGAAATGCCTCAAAGAACATGGGTCTTGCGTCGGCTGCCATGAATCGGTATATTGAGTCTACTGCATTGCTTATTGTATTCTACTTATCATACCCTTTCATTTGATACCCATGTCGAAGTGGTTGTGAAGAAAGTGGTAATTCGGGCTCTTGAGACGGCCGCCATGGATCTAAAGATATATTTTGTATACTACATTGCTTATTGTATTATACTTATCATATCCTTTCATTTGATACCCATGTCGAGGTGGTTGTGAAGAAAGTGGTACCCCGCCCTCTTGAGACGGCCGCCATGGATCTAAAGATATCTTTTGTATACTACATTGCTTATTGTATTGTACTTAACATACCCTTTCATTTGATACCCATGTTGAGGTGGTTGTGAAGAAAATGGTAATCCGGCCTCTTGAGACGGCCGCCATGGATCTAAAGATATATTTTGTATACTACATTGCTTATTGTATTCTACTTATCATTCCCTTTCATTTGATACCCATGTCGAGGTGGTTGTGAAGAAAGTGGTACCCCGCCCTCTTGAGACGGCCGCCATGGATCCTAAGATATATTTTGTATACTACATTGCTTATTGTATTCTACTTAACATACCCTTTCATTTGATACCCATGTTGAGGTGGTTGTGAAGAAAGTGGTAATCCGCCCTCTTGAGACGGCCGCCATGGATTTAAAGATATATTTTGTATACTACATTGCTTATTGTATTGTACTTAACATACCCTTTCATTTGATACCCATGTTGAGGTGGTTGTGAAGAAAGTGGTAATCCGGCCTCTTGAGACGGCCGCCATGGATCTAAAGATATATTTTGTATACTACATTGCTTATTGTATTCTACTTATCATACCCTTTCATTTGATACCCATGTCGAGGTGGTTGTGAAGAAAGTGGTACCCCGCCCTCTTGAGACGGCCACCATGGATCTAAAGATAGATTTTGTATACTACATTGCTCATTGTATTGTGCTTAACATACCCTTTCATTTGATACCCATGTTGAGGTGGTTGTGAAGAAAGTGGTAATCCGGCCTCTTGAGACGGCCGCCATGGATCTAAAGATATATTTTGTATACTACATTGCTTATTGTATTCTACTTATCATACCCTTTCATTTGATACCCATGTCGAGGTGGTTGTGAAGAAAGTGGTACACCGCCTTCTTGAGACGGCCGCCATGGATCATTTTAGTTTCAATAGCGTCATGGCCTACCTATTGTTTGACAGCTGCGTAAAATTGAAATTTTCATTAAATGTAATGATTCAATTTAATGACAATTTTACATTTGTCAAATAATAGGTAGGCCATGAAGCTATTGAAACTAAAATGAAGTGAAAATTCCTAAAATTACCATTTTTTTGTTTTTTCATGCAATTTTTTTAATTTTTCTCTCCGTAAGAACCATCCTCGTACTTCAACGAATATTCGAAAAAAAAATTAGTCCAATAGGTCCAGCCGTTCTCGAGTTTTGCGCTTAGCAACACATTTAGCGATTCATTTTTATATTATAGATTACTCAAAAAGTACACAAGATTTATAGCTTATAAGAGCAATTCACAAAAGAAAATATTAATAAAGTTTGTGGAACCCTAGATGTTACTTCATTCAATTATTGTTGCAGCAGCCAGATATCGGCTTTAACTCCACTTGAGGATGAATAATAGTAAAGTAATCACTGATTATTAACATTAAATTCTATTGTACTTAATAAATACCTAATCGGCAAATATTTATGAATTCCTAAATTATTCCCTGATCAGCGAAATTATCTGTCGCAAGTCGTTGGCACATGCGCCCGAGCAAGGTCGCAACCTAACACCCCTTGTGCATCGTGCATACACAAGAATGCCACCTTGAAACCTTGCACCGGCGCCTTGGCCCCGACCTTGTATGGACAGACAATGTGCTGCGTCGGGTAAACTTAAAATAAGTAATTTAAAGTTTATTACAAGTTATTAAAATTAAAATTCAATTTAACTTAAAAGGAGATAAAAGAAAAGATAAAATACTAGAAACTGAATCCAAATTTTATTATTACTTAATTTATAGCCGGTGTAATGAGTAGACGAGAAGATGAATCCTAAAGAGGATGCACGAAAACCCATGATATGCAGCAAGCAAGCGTTCAATACAATAGTCGTTGTCCGAAATCCTTTTCTTTTGCCCAGACCTGCGACCGACAAATGCATCTGCAAAAAAAATATAAAAATTCATCAAAATCTGAGCTTTTTTAAAGCATCTTCTCTACAGAAAAAATCCAGGACTAGGATATCTGTTACAAGCCAAGTGGTATAGTCATCACATCAAGCATATAAAAACACATTTGCGAGCTATAAGAAAGTTCAATACCTTTCCTTATATTCAATTTGCATAAATTGTTCCGAGGCTGAAGTAGCGAGATAGAGCATTCTCCCTGCTCCACTGTGCACAAACTTATGTAATTCCAGGATGTCTCGCAACCGACGAAGTTAGTCTACCATAGAACCGTAGACATGTGTACGCCAGGGTTAAATGAATTGTAAATCCCATTTCGGAAATCTTCAATCGCACCCCTTGATTCAATCTAGATGCGTGGGATGTTCAGGATGAGAACACTGCCGCAAGTAAGCATATTTGGATGGAATGAATGTGATTTTCATAAACCAATGGAGGGTGGTCTGTCACCTGCTGCCGTTATACCAGGTCGACAGGACGATGATGAAGGTAATGAGATCGTGACATTGCGCCTTTCCCTTGCTCTGTCTGAATACTAAATAAAAAGTAATAATAACCGAAAGAGCGTTAAGGTGAAAAAATTTTTCATTTCCTAGCCTGCGGATGAGTTATGTGCGTGATAAAAGCAGTGCATATTTTGGGGTACCGGGCTGATGCTCCTGGGTGCTTTTTTGTGGCGGGGTGGCAACCGTCGTCTTCAAGTGCCAACAGCAGTTCCTTCAAGTTTCTCTCTTGTTTTCTTGTTTTTAACTCTAATGGCGTGACATCAATCTTTGTTACACTTCTGCCCTAGAAATTTTTTCCTTCCGAGTGGGACTACTTTAATGAGGGACACGCGAAGATGAAACCATTGGTGGTAAATTCTTTTTCTTGGCTTATCCACTTTCGTCTTCTTAATTTTCATTCAGTCTTGTTACGGCCTTGGATAGCTTCATTTAGCTAAAAAAATCATTTATTCTAAATTTCATCCATTACTTCTATCGTTGCGTTAATGAGATGTAAATCTCAAACTAATTTTAGGAAAGTTCATTTTTAAAGGCGGCTAATTAGTGGCTGAGACTTAAAACTTGAGAGAAAAAGTTGAGTTTTTTCTATGCACTAATGTAGTAACATTAGAATGACATTATTTAGTGAAATAATAGGAGGAATTACATCTGACAATGACTTGGTTTCATTCTTTACTAGATGAAATATTTATAAGATCTGACTGCAAAGTGTCTTTCAACACTTCTATAAAATATTGGTTTCGAAAGCAAGGACTTAATGAGCTTTATTAAGTTTTCTTCGAAGCTAGACTTTGAAATTTGTCTAGCTATAATGGTTAAGATGAAGGGCGATCTTATCGTTTCTTGTAATAAATCTGTACATTTCGTCCATCCAGGGACGGATTAGAACTTGATAAGGCCCTGAGCTATATCAGATATCACTTGATATCAGTTTTTCCTGAGCTCCATATATAAAAATGTATGGGAACTGAGGCTAAAATTGAAGTTCACTACACCAATTTGCTCGAACTTGCGTAATTTGGCCGATGAAGATGTGGTATTAAGAAGTAGTTTATTGGTATATGGTGTATTTGTTAAGTTTACAAATCGACCGGCTCTTGATTAATTTTGTTTAGATGAATAAAAAATAGTATGGGAGGGGGAATTGTAATTACGGCATTCGGGCGTAGAGTTTTACTCACCCTGTATTTTTGTAACCGTAGATGTGATTTGAACGCAGAATCCACCTATCTAAAGTTGTAAAAGTGACGGCTTCACCCTACCACCTTACAGAGTTTTTTTAAACTAAAACTTTAACTAAAACGATCTTTTTCTCAAAAATATCAATTTATTTTTTCCAAAATTAGAAAGGTTGGAGTATTTCCTATGAATAATGTGTTTTGCAACCATCAATACTGGAAAACAATCTCAAAATTGCTTCTACATTAGGAAACGCCGATTGGACACGATCGTCGATGACGTTTTTATGCATATCCGCAGATGATCATGTAGTTTAAGTCCACTAGTTTAATTTAATTAAGTTTTTTTTTCTCTTTTAATTTAATCAAGTTTTTTCGTTTTTCCTTTCACTTTTAGTTTTTTTTTCTTTTTCTTATTCAAAATTAGTAGTTCTTGATATCGTTTTTTTTTTTCATTCTTGTATGTCAATTATTTTATTATTATTATTATTTGTCTCTCCTTTTACCTACACATATTTATAAGTCCCTGTACTTAATTGTGTTGTTGTTATAATATTAAATAAATAAATAAAAAAATAAAATCAGATTCTTGGAAAATTTTTAGTTCAGTTTTTATGGCTTTCTTATGAAAAAATACTGTTTTGCAACTGCTTTGGTAACTTTATTATGCTCGCACCCCTGAGCGATTTGGGTTGCCATTTAAAATCCAGTAAAATAAGGAATTTACTTCGGAATCCTTTGAAACAGGGCGGATTTTTTCTTCTAAATTTTAGATATCAATAATATACATATGGTAAAAAACCGCTTCCTAAAAAGTCGCACTGCAATAGTTATTAAATAAAAGAAGGTTATACTTTTCGCGGCGGCTCGTCTTTAAGGTCTAGTGGGACTTAGCCCCACCCGAATTTATCGATCAAATCACATTTATCCATTTTTTAAATTTTATAGGTAATAATTGCATTTTGCAAAAATAATCAATTCAAATTTTCTTTGCAATTTGTTTTATTTTTAATATCTAAAAAATCTCATAATTAATACACCACTGGAAAATTCGTATTAAAATTTCATAGGAAAGTATCAAAAAAGAGCAAATACAAAAATAAGAATAACTCTCAACCCTCTCCACTGACATATAGTAATGGACTGCTAAATGAGCAAAATCCCATACAACAAAATAGCACCAAAAACTATTCCTGCCTCGCTCCCACGTTAAATCCCAATGAACTGTAATCGTCAGCGCATGTCAGCGATATAAACATAATTAGAAAAAAATAGACAGGTAGAGTTTTCGTTCTTCTGTCTCACTCTTGAGCGATTTTGAAAACTTCGTTAAACAGGGGAAATAACCGTCACGGTTTTGGAATAAATACATTTATTTAATGAAAAAACTGCTAATAAATAAAAATGAGTGATGAAAATTTATTTCCGTTAATTAAACAAACATCTTATCACTTATTTTCTCCTAAATTCGAAGAAAAATTTTTTGTTTGCATAAAAAAGGTTTTCTATTTCTGGAGAAAAATGGTGCCATTCAGCGTCGTCAATCAGCAGTCCATTACTATATGTCAGTGACCCTCCCCGAGTAAAAATAAATGGCCTTTTTTGCGACTGAAAAGCCCTCATTTGACCGTCAATCGCCCCCCGAAAGGCCTTTTTTGCGACTGAAAAGCCCTCATTTGACCGTCAATCGCCCCGGAATGGCCGTACTGTCCTGCAACGGGCCGTCATTTGACCGCCATATGGCCGGGCAATCACGCCCGTCAAAAGGCCAAAATTTATTTTTACTCGAGCGAGAAATATATGTACATAAATCACGCTTTATGCATTTGGCATTTGTATGGCCTCTATAAGGCCTTCTCGGAAATTGAAATCGTTTGTTCAAGTTTGCCCGTCATTTGCCCGTCGTTTGCCCATCCTGTGCTCGCCCTAAAAAAATTTAAAAACTCTACGGCCGTCGATTGACCCTTGAAAAGCCAAGTCGCCGTTTTTTGCCCCTTGAAAGGCCATCATAAAAAATTGTTTAAAATTCTACGCCCGTCATAACCCCCAAATAACACCGTTAAGAAAATCGAACCCTAAACGTTTTTGGGGTCGCTGATCACGCGGTCCTAAAATTAGGGCGTCACCCCTAAAAATGCAAAAAACACCCCTTTTTGGGGGTTTTTCGCGATTATTTCAGTAATAATGAAAACTAATGCGATGAAATGCACTTTTTTTAATATTTATTTGCGAAGGTGGTTGATTTATACCAACTTAAGGCGAACTTAATGGTAAGGGGTACTCTTAAAGGGTTGAAAGTACCCCTAAATTGGCGAAAATGGCAAAAATGGTAAAAAAAATGTTTTCCCAAGTTTATGCTTCAAATTAGATTGTGGGCGTACCTACTGTCAGGCAAAAATAAATTATTTTCAACCCTTAAGGGGTTAAAACTACCCCTACAATATAGTTCATTAAAAACTAGGGGGGGGGGGTGTTCCAAAATAACACAATACTTTAAATTAATCCTTTACTTTCAATTCTTCTTCATAATACTTTAAATTATGTTTTCTCCACAATACTTTAAATTATTTCTTTAATTTTACTTTAAATTATTTTTTCTCCCAAACGCCCATTGATAAACCGAACTCAAAAAGAAAAAAAACCCCTTGCGCGGTTCGCGAATTAAAACTTACTACTTTTTACGTCTTGCGCGGTTCGGGTTCCCGATTCAAAACAACAACTCATAAGGATTTGTCCGGTTCGCGATTCAAAGCCCAACAACTATTCTTGACTTGCGCGCTCCGCGTTTCAAAACCAACTCTCCATGTTCTTCTAAAATCAGAAATCGCGAAGGTTTCGCGATTCAAACCAATAGTCCATTCAAAACGCGCGTTATGGTGTTCCAAAATAACACCGTTAAGAAAATCGAACCCTAAACGTTTTTAGGGTCGCTGATCACGAAAATCGAGATGCCGCGGTCCTAAAATTAGGGCGTCACCCCTAAAAATGCAAAAACACCCCTTTTTGGGGGGTTTTCGCGATTATTTCAGTAATAATGAAAAGTATTGTGAAGAAGAATTGAAATTAAAGAAATAAAATAAAGCATGAAAAGGAAAGTGTTGTGATTAAGTATTGTAGTTAAGCTTTAAAGAAATAAAATATAGCAGTTGAGAACAAGTAAGTAACAGTTTAGTAAGAATTGTGCCGCAGAAAAAAGTTCACAACAGAAAAAATACAAAAAGGATCAAAAGCAAAAGTCAAGAATAATACATACATATATATAAAACAATTGAAAATGTATTTATAAATATATTACACTATATATTTATACATATATTACACTTCTTTTACTATATTAAAGAAAAAACTGAGACTTTAAAAGAAGTTAAATCTTCAGAGAAATATAAATTAATTGGAAAGTAATATATGCATATTACTTATTTATATTTCCCTGACGACTAAACGTAGTAACGTAATGTATTTTTATTAAAAAAATAGTTGCTATAGGCTACCTGTCATCACTGTAAACTTAATTTGAAATTCGTCATAAAGAGCTTCTAATAATTTACGTTTTATATTATGTCCCGCTTTGGACGAAAATATCCCGCTTTTTTACAAAGTTTCAAAATCCCGCTTTGCCCGAAAAAAATCTGGTAGCGCTGATGTGGCGACCCAACCGGAAACGGCAAAGTGCCAAACTATAATTCAATTCGAACATCAATATGGCGATACATCAATATGGCAATACAAAAACTACCAGAACACAGTTCCAGTTCCGGCAAGATCAAGAGGACATTCGATCAAGTCTCTTCTTGCGGAACGATCGCATCGGTTAAGTCGCCACGGTTCCCAAAGTCAATAATAAATATGAAACAATAAAGTGATTTAATAATGAACAAATATAGCAGTTATTTCATTGTAAATATGGGATAAACCCCATAAATGGTGACCCCGACGAAAGTGAAGAAAAAAAAAAATAGTTTTGAAACTCTAGTTAAATAAAGTGGTGATATCAAAAAATAAAAAATAAATTATAAATGGTGAATAATTAAACAGCCACCCACATACAGCAAACTATATAAAAAGGAAAAAAAATCAGCAAAATCATACAAAAATCTGCTAACTATACAAAAAGCAAACAATAGAGGAGAAACAAGGTTTTCAACATCAAAGGACAGCCCATGCATTAAAAACCAAAATTAAAAATCAAGCAACATCCAAAATTCAGACAACATGCCAACAAAAGAACCAACCATAATCTAATTTTAGTAATTTAAGAAAACAATTTCTAAAGTAATTTTTCTTTTAGGACAAATAAAATTCACATATAAATATCATAAAATGTTTTCATCCCGCATGCAACACAAAATTAACAACATTGTTGGAGTAGATACATAAGTCAACTTTCATCGGCTTCATCAAAAAATCAAAAAAATCATTTCAAAGCGCAGTGAGTAAATCAAATCCTCTTTTCCGTAATATAAAATAAATAAAAAATTTTGAAAGAATTACAATGCCAATCAATAAAAATCAAACAATGAAGCTCGGCATGAAGCAATGCCGCCGACAAATTTAAAACAAAAGAAAATATTTCGTGTGCTAAATTGATTTAAAAAGAAAAAAAAATATTTCGTGTGCAAATTGATAAAAAAAAATATTTCAAAGTAGTCTCTTATTAGAAAAGAAATTTAACGTGACATTTATTTTTTTTAATAAAACTAAATCGTGTATCTTGCGTGGACTATTCAAAGAAGAGAGAATCGGTTTTCTAGTGAGGAATTAATGATACAACACGTTGTTGTAACTTATAGAAATAAAATTTGATTGAAGAATGGCAAGTTAAAATAAAAAGGGGAATAATACGCAGATATTAGAATTTAAGAAATATACTTATTATACGTACATACATATGTATAAACATATTTTTTTTGCTTTCTTGCTCTCTCACGTGTCAGAGAACCACGAACATTACATAATTGGCGTACGTAAACATACCCGCGCTATAGGAAAAATTAAAAAGTTTCTCTTTGTTACCGAAAATCAATGAATGCATTTAAACTTTAGGTAAAAAAATAAGATTTTTTAAATTAGGAACGAAACTTGATAATCGTTGTCAAAAAAGGGTTTCGTTTTTAAATATGCAGATAGCGAAACAGGAAAACACATTTTTGTTTAAATGACAAAGATTGTTACTATAATTGATTTTTTTTGTATGAATAATATAATAATATGCACATGAGGCAACTTTGAATTTATTGGTGTAGCTGGAAGTTGTTTATTTATCGTTAATATTCACCATAATTTTACATTTGTGGTTGACCTTTGTGAAAGGTTTACCGCAAACATATATTTTTAAAACACATAATAACGCGTTATTGGATTTAGTAGAAAATGAGTGAAGATTAGACAAAGAAAAATTACATCCCTCACAAGTCGACTTATTACTTGCCGCGTTTCCGAAGCATAATTCCAATTCCTACTGTAGTGCAAACACTTTCCACTCCAATCGTAATGGAGCAAAACATAGAAGACCCACAAACGTCAAATAATGGCTCCCAAAAGTCCGAAAATAACAACTCGGAAAACATATCGAACACAATAATTGCAAGTTTAAAAATTCCACCATTTTGGCATAACCGACCAGATTTATGGTTTATACAGGTGGAAACTCAATTTCGTGTTAGGGGCATAACTGCCTCTAGCACTAAGTACGACCACCTTGTAGCATCCTTGCCACCAGAAACCATGGAGATAGTAGCGGACATTCTAGTGAACCCACCATTGGTCAATAGATATGAAAACTTAAAACAAAACTTATTAAACAGAAGTCAAGACTCAGAAGAGCGTAGACTGGATTCTTTGTTAAATAAAGTAGAATTAGGCAATTACAAACCCTCCGAATTGTTCCGTCATATGGAATCCCTGGCGGGAAGCGGTAACAGTCTCATAAATACACAGTTATTACGCAAACTTTGGCTTAACAAACTGCCAACCCCCATGCAATCTTGCCTAATCGCAATAGAGTCTTCGCAAACGCAAGAAGACCTTTTCCGCGTAGCGGATAGAATATTCGATTCAACGTCGACTTCTAAGGTGTTCTCGGTGCAAACCACCAGACCAACGAATGTAGAAGAGCCTCTTCTAAATCTCCATGAAATGATGGATAATTTAGGAAGTCGTTTGAAACGTCTCGAGTCAAGGCAATCTCGGTCACGCACGAGAAACACTTCCAACTACAGCCATCATTCAAGGTCTCCGTCTAGAGCAATCTCACAAGAAAACACATGTTGGTACCACAAAAAATTTGCCGACAAGGCACAAAAATGTAACCCCCCGTGTAAATACAACTCAAAAATTGCGAAATGTCCCAAAAATTCCCCGCAAAAAAACTTAGCTGTGCCACTTCGACCGCGGCACCGAAGGTAGATCGCACACCTCGCCGCTTATTTGTGTTTGACAAATTAAACAACAAACATTTTTTAATAGACTCAGGCGCGGAAATTTCAATTATACCTAAACCATCGGGAATGAAATATACGAAGAACGCAGAAATGAACCTAATTTGTGCAAATGGTACACCAATACCCACTTATGGGACAAAAGAATTGGCAATGGACCTAAACCTGCGTCGAACTTACATCCATACATTTGTCATAGCAAAAGTAGATTACCCAATACTCGGTGCAGATTTCCTATATCAAAACGCCCTGCTAGTAGACCTACGTCATCGAAAACTGATAGACCAAACAACCACCTTGTCAATTGGTTGTATATGTCGTAAAGTAAATACAGTATCACCCAGACTCTACTCCGTACAAGGAGAATACGGCTCGATACTCAACAAATTTCCATCTCTCAAAGCTCCTCCAAATTTCAACGAACAAGTTCAACATAACGTGGTACATCGAATCATCACCGAAGGGCCACTACCAGCAGCAAGACCAAGACGTCTTAACACAGCCAAGCACAACGCTGCAAAATCTGAGTTCGAATTAATGGTCAAAATGGGAATTTGTCGTCCATCAGCATCATCTGTAGCTTCTCCCCTACACCTAGTACCCAAGAAGGGCTCACACGAACTACGACCCTGTGGAGACTACAGACAATTGAATGCGGTGACAATCTTTGACAAATATCCATTACCAAATATTCAAGATTTTACCATAAACTTACATGACTGTAACATCTTTTCAAAAGTAGACTTGGTTCGAGCATATCATCAGATTCCCGTAGCCCCGGATGATATCTTTAAAACAGCAGTAACAACGCCCTTCGGACTCTTTGAGTTTCTGCGCATGCCATTTGGAGTCAAAAATGGTGCGCAAACTTTCCAACGCTTTATAAACGAAGTCTTATCTGGTCTCCATTTCACCTTCACATACGTGGATGACATACTCGTGGCAAGCAAGAGTCCACAAGAACATAAGGAACACCTACAATCATTGTTCGAAAGATTAGAAAAGTATAATATGAGCATCAATCCGTCCAAATGCGTATTTGGCGTCAACGAACTCGACTTTCTATCACACAAAATTACAAAAAACGGTATAGCTCCTGCACAATCACGAATTGAAGCCATCAGAGACATACCAAAACCCACGACAATAAAAGGACTACAACGTTTTTTGGGAATGGTAAATTTCTACCACCGTTTCTTACCGAAAATTTCAAAAATTTCTGGCCCCTTGTACAATTTGTTGAAAGCTCCAAACGACAAAACAAAAAAACCACTTAAAGAAATACAAGAATGGTCGGAGGAGCACCAAGAAGCTTTTGATAACATAAAACTAGCACTGCAAAACCATATTTTATTAGTCCACCCAGTTCCGGACGCAAAAATTAGCCTAATGGTAGACGCGTCTAGCGATGCAGTTGGAGGAGTGTTACAACAAGATAACGCAAGGAAATGGGAACCCCTCGGTTTTTTTTCAAAACGACTAAAAGAAAACGAAAGAAAATATTCTACTTTCGATCGAGAACTCTTAGCCGTATTTTTAGCCATAAAGCATTTCAGGCACATGGTGGAAGGTAAAGACTTTACTGTCTACACCGACCATAAGCCACTCACAAATGCTCTAGTTTCAAAAACCGAGAAGTCTCCACGACAAACCAATCACTTAAACTATATCTCACAATTTACCCGAGACATACAGTACATCAAAGGGAACGAGAATATAGTCTCCGACGCATTATCCAGAGCTCACGTAGATCAAATCAGTAACACACAAACGTTAGACGCTACAACTTTGTCTCAAGAGCAAAGAGAAGACCAGCAACTAACGCAGATACTACGAGCGATGCGAGAAAACAAAATTAAAGAACATTCTTTCCGACTAAAAAATGTTTTCGATTCCGTTTCAAATGAAAACATTTGGTGCGAAGTAACGACCAATAAAAACAGACCATACGTCCCAGAAACCTTACGACGCTCCGTTTTTGAAAACTTACACAACCTCTCACACCCAGGCATTCGCGCCACGAAAAAGCTAATAACTGCCAGGTACTTTTGGCCCAGTATGAATAAGGACCTCGTCACATGGACAAAATCATGCATTCCTTGCCAAAAGGCGAAGACACACCGCCACACAGTCTCACCACATGGAACGATCGACGTGCCCAGTGGGAGATTCGAACATATTCACATGGACCTAGTAGGCCCCCTACCTCCTTCAGACAGATATTCATATCTATTAACAATAAAGGACAGATTCAGTCACTGGCCCGAGGCAATCCCGATTAGAAACATAAATGCAACGACAATCGTCAATGCTTTTACACGCCAATGGATAGCCATATACGGAGTGCCAAAAACTATAACTACGGATCAAGGGACACAATTCGAGTCCACAATCTTCAAAGAACTGTCCTCAATAATAGGACATCAAAGAATACGCACGACAACATATCATCCACAGTCCAACGGATCAGTCGAGCGCTTCCACAGGCAGTTGAAGACAGCCATTCGTGCTTCACACGATCCTAAGGAATGGCACAAAAATTTACCGTGGATACTCTTAGGCATCCGGTCAGCCATCATAACCGATCTCAACTTATCACCAGCACAACTTCTCTTTGGCCAAGCCTTACGCTTGCCCGGAGAATTAGTCGCCTCAGACGCCACTCGCGAATTACAACCAACAACCCAACTCGCAAAAGAAATTAGGACCGCGATACTAAAAGTCCGACCAAATAGTGAGAGAACGAGAAAGCAAAACAAAATATTCGTACCACAGCACTTACATAAGTGCACACATGTATTTTTGAAGGACCCAATATACAAGGGCAGTCTAAACCCCCCTTATACAGGCCCTCACGAAATAATATCTAGAAACGACAAAACTTTCAAAATATCAATAAATGGAAAACAGGAATTGATAAACATCGATAGGCTAAAACCAGCACATATCCTAAACTCAGACTTATCTACCCCAGCAATGAAAACCAGATCTAACAAACCTAAAGTAACTTTTGCTATTTGAAATTGTAAAATAATTGAATTTATACAGACAGGCTCAAATTATGTTATACATGAATAAATAAAATCGAAACATTATATTATGAATTAACTAACAATTACAACAAATAAATTAAATGCGTAAATAAAAATAAAAACTAAATTATAAATTAACAATTAATGAATTAACAACTAATTATTAAAACTTGAATTCAAAAATAAATTTCTAACTAATTTTAAGAACTTTAAAACACATAAAATTGTAACCATGCATGCAACAAAAAAAAAAATGTAGAAACAAGAAATATAAGAAATTTTCTTCGAGGGGGAATGATGTGGCGACCCAACCGGAAACGGCAAAGTGCCAAACTATAATTCAATTCGAACATCAATATGGCGATACATCAATATGGCAATACAAAAACTACCAGAACACAGTTCCAGTTCCGGCAAGATCAAGAGGACATTCGATCAAGTCTCTTCTTGCGGAACGATCGCATCGGTTAAGTCGCCACGGTTCCCAAAGTCAATAATAAATATGAAACAATAAAGTGATTTAATAATGAACATATATAGCAGTTATTTCATTGTAAATATGGGATAAACCCCATAGCTGATTTATACTCTCCCAGATAAAGTGCCAGTGCTGTCGATTTCTTATTTTTTAGTTCTGTTTATTATATTTCTAAAATAACTTTGGCTGCATTTGATACTGATTGGCCGTATATTTAGAGATTTTTTTTAAAATGTTTCCAAATGTTATAGTTTTTTATACGTGAGGGGCTGATTTTATCTAGCCCGTAGCATATTTTTGGATAGAATTGTAGAAAAGTAGTAAAAATGGAACTTTTTATTCATTTATTTTTGTATTTTTATCTACTAATTGTAGATTGAATTTTAAACTGACGGTTAAAACGGAGTGTGTGGAACTGCAGAGTTGTAGATATGCGATACTGAATTATTGGGAATTTGTCAATAAATATAAGCACACATAGTGCTGTTTGCTTAAATTATATTTATATTTATTTAATTTTTTAATTTCTAAAAATGAATTACATATGTACAAGAAAAATTTAAGATAAATTATATGCAAAAGAGAAGTTTTTCTTTGCTGCCATAAGTAAAATTAGAAATAAAACGTTTGGGCCGGATCATATAGAGAGAAAGTTAACGAAAAAATAGATGAAAAGTGATGTACCCAGAACTTCAAAATTTGTCCCTTTTCTCATTTCATACATGCACCTGAGTCGAAAACTGAAAACTTTGGAAAAATCAAATACGATCATAGCGAGAAAAGTGCATAAATGTGTATTTTAAGTATATGGTAACACTATTTTTCAAATATTTAGGGCTCTATTAATCTTAGGAAAATAAAAAAAAATACTAATGAGTAAAGGGGATATCCAACTGGTAGGGAGAGATAATGTTAAAAATATTTCCTAACCTCAAAAAGTCATAATTTCTCATTTTATATATTCTTTTAACTAGAAATACATTAAACAATCAGCAGAGTTCGGAAACCCACACTCACGTGCGCACACGATTGACTCAAAACTCACTTTTCGCCTCATGTGCGCACATAAAATTATTTATTTAAATGAACCTTGACAATAACCTTGTTGCTGGAGGCCAAAGTAACTATAAGATATCCTACAAGGAGCTGATTCCAGTTCCTATTCCTTCAAGGTCAACTGTTCCCGCTCTATGTCCCATAAGGTATTAAAGGAGACTGGAGAAGAAACCGACAATATAATCCGAAAGAAATGCATATAAAAAATCCCATAAAAATGCTTATTTTATAAATTAAAAAAGAAAATATTTAAAGTAATAAAATGGATCGATATACACAACAACCACAATTCATATGGGCCAGTATGCGGAAATGATAAAATTCAAAATCACAATGATATAATTCTCCAATTTATTCACCTAAACAAGTCAACCCTTAATAATATATCGGATACATATAAGTTGAGCTAAATCCTCATGAATAAAAGGATACCATAAAATAAGATTTATAATCTCAAAAGAGCTCCTTAATCCATATTCATCCAACTAAAAACATAAAGACTGTGTACTACCTTTTGTGTTGCCTTAAAAGCTAATCTAAGGGCGGATAGTTTTTGCTACAACATACTCGAGGCAATTTCTAATTTTAGTTAAAGATTTTTGTGGATAGATAAAACAAATTGCGGTCCAACTTTAAAGGAAATCCTTAAACAAAAGGATTTTGTGCAATAATGTATATTATAAAAGTAATCAGGGTACATTTTTATAGAGGAGCATTTCCCCTCCACTTTATTATGCAGAAAAAACTTTACTGTTAAATTGAAAATTATAAATTTTAAAATCATGTAACTGGAAACTTTTACAACCATCTTAAAAGTTTTCCCACGATGTCAGAGGCTGGGTCCTTACACCAATATTTCCCACTAAAACGTTTTCACTAACAAGATTAGAAGAAGTATGCAATTACTTCATTAACATGATCCCCTGATCTCCCCCCTCTTTTTGCTCGCCTTAACAGTGTGCGCGGCGAAGCCAAAAAGTGGCTGTTCCTTAATTCACTTTTGGGGTTTGTTATCCTCTTCTGTTTAAAGCCAGGCAAAGAAAAACTTCGGTGACAGTAAATTTTATCAACGGAAATGATTTATTATCTACCGACAACGAAGGACTCGAATTTACACAGTATCGCCAAGAATGAGCTTCTTAACTTCCCTCCTAGCTACCCCCGAACCACCCCCACATAAGACGACAGCTTACTGAGTAAATTTAAATATTTTTTGCCTGTCAACAGTGATTTTCTGAAAGCGTTTTCTGTGTGTGCCATCCTTTGATGGCTCGGCATAATATGCCACATTGGTGTGGGCTCTTTACATGCGATAGCGACACGGTGTTGATTGATTTGAGCTCTTATCTACAATATGTCGCAGCGGCCTTCTATCATCGATTTTTAATCACTTCCAGTGTCGGTATAGCGAACCTATCATAGGGCAACCTAGAAAGGAAAAAAACTGCGGGTCCTTGGAGCATTCTTCGCAAATTGTCCGGAGAATATCGACGCTCGAAAGGGACCTTGGACCCCCAAGGCAGTTCCCAAGAAACGGGGTACTTGGACATTTATTAAAATATGAAGAGCCCCGTGAAGAGAAAAAAGGTGAAATTAAAAGAGTTCAAAAATTAACTTTAATTAGGCACTCCTAGGATTCAATGCTCCTTATTGATTTTCTTCCCCTTTGCCTCTTGCTGTGCGTCCTGGAAGTTTTGGAGAAAGTTCTTCTCTGAAAATTAATTATTCGTTAAAGCTTCAATAAACTGCTAATGACAGAGTCCTGTGTTATTTCTATGATAAGCCTAGGGTATTTAAGAAACGCCTTTGAATATTATGAAATACTAGTCTGACGATAAGTGGGTTTGTGTGGATTTTACGTGGGCGCAAATTTGATATAGAATAAAATTGCTTTGAGTCCCCTGACATCAACTTCCGTAAGGATAACTCTATATAAAGTAATTGATTCCAAAATATCGTCCTTTTTATTAACTCTCTTTAACTTTTTGTTCAACCTCGTGTGGCCAATGAGCAACAACTGCCTGTAGATAAGTATGCCGTTCTTAAGTATGGCGGTCAAGAAAAGTGCTCTTATTATTTATCGATGCCGCACAGTGGGAAATTTGTTCTAGCAATGTTTATCAATACCCGCAAAATCACTGTAAAAATATTCTTCAACATTTCGTTCTTTTATATCTCTGTTAGCAAAGACCAGAAGGTAGCTGAAACTAGCCCAATTCCCACCCAATTGTCGCCATAGCCGTCAGGCAGATGCGCTAACGCGTTGTCATCGGAGGGGCATTTTTGTTTGTATAACTTTTTTGCGAATAGATTTTGCAGGGAATATTGTTAATACAGGTTAGTTCTTTCGCTTAGTACTACTTTCATATTGTTGCTTGAATGTAAGTTTATCATGAGCAAGACTTTGTTCACTAGTTTTTTACGAACTCTGAACATATAAAAGTACCGCTGAGAACAGCTTTGTTTCTTAGTATATTTCCTAGTGCAACTAATTAAAGCAACGTTCACAAAAAAATGAATCATTTAAAAAAAACTAAAAGATAAGCTTTTATTTTATCACCATTGCGCTCCTTTAATCCCTCCTGGGACATAGGGCGGGAGCTTTTATTTTAAAATTGACAAAAAGTAAAAAATAATTTTGATTGTAAAATTTTTATTGCTGCAGCCACTTACTTAAATATAAAAAAGCGTGGGCCGCTTTTTACCTCTATTCTTATTTTAATAATATTGGAACTTTTCTTTAGCGCCCCACGATTTTTTACATTTAACTAAGTGGCTGCAGCAATAAAAACTTTACAATCAAAATTATTTTTTACTTTTTGGTTGCTCGTGTGGTTGAACATTTTGCAAAACAATATAATAAATTCAGTCTAGGCCAAGTCCAAAGAATGGCATGCCTCAGAGTAATGGGGCTGTGGGATCAACCCATATTGAATTATAAAAACAAAATCCTTGATCTGCTGCAACCCAATCAATACTGATATAGGGAGACAGCCTGCGAGGTTTTAAGGCTGTGAGAAGCAATGCAGCAATATACCGCGCTCTCTACTACTAGGAATTGCAAGCTATCTAAATAACATCGATACTTCAACTCCGGTTTCGTGGCTTAGATTGCCCGGAGAGGATTAGGTTGTCTAGGTGAAGAATTTGTCCTTGCTTTCATAGTTCTTACAGTTCCACTCCCATCTGGTGTACATTTGAGAACTGTTTTCCTTTTTTATTGTTGCAAATTGAAATTAAGTTTATTGATTGAGCAACACCATCACAATTTTATCAACATCATCTCCAGTGCTGGCGGACAGGGGCGGCGCTTTTATAGGTGCTAATGGTGCACTTGCACCGGGCGCAATTGGACGAGGGCGCAATTTCAGGAAATCTTTAAAAAAATAAAAATAAAAGTATTCCTGTGTCTTTATTTTCATCTATTACAGGAATTGTGTCTTTTTCCACTTTCCTACATTGCGATCAAAAAATATCGAGCTGATGGGGCGCAACATGGCATACTGCACAGTGCGCATTAAAAGCCCTAAGCCGTGATAGGAACCAGCCGTTGTTGACAAAACTCCGAACTCTCAGGCCCTCGGTACACGAGTCGACTGATTTACAAACTCAGTTTCAAACTGGTTCCACAATAATAATGATTACCATCAGTTTGGGGGCGAATGGCTAACAAAGACCTCGGAAAGTAGTGGCACCCGATTTGCCACTTCTTTTAAAACCGGTTAGTTGTTGTGAGTTACGTGGGTTACTGTAGACGAACACCTAGCAACTCTGTTAGCACGTCCTAGTCCCATCCCCCACGGTGCCCCGTGGGCAGGGGCGGGCTTTCATACGTGCAAATGGTGCACTTGTACCGGTCGCAATTTCTGAAATTAAGATTTTCGGCGAGGAACACCTGGATCGCAACAATTCTGAAGTCGTTGAAAGCGTGTTATATGTCCCGAAAGACATATATTTTTCCATGCAAGATTCTACAGTGGAAACTAATACATGCAGCGCAGTGATCACCTATTCTTCTTCTTTCATGGCGCTACAACCGGGATCCGGTCCAGGCCGCACATAACTGTTCTCTCCACCGATCCCGATTCTGAGCCGATGTCATCCAGTTTGGCATTTTTTAGCTCTGAGCGTTCTGGTCTACGCCATCCTTCCAGCGAAGGTTGGGTCTCCCTCGTTGTCGAATCCCATAGGTCTTACCGCAGAGAGATTATCCCTTAAAATATGAAGGCTTAAGTAACGACATAGGGACCTTTATTATGGAGATTCGAGTGTACACTAATATAGGTTATAGGAACCAAGGATTGTGCGGGAAATAGTTAGGGAAGTGCATCTAGCACCCAAAAACTTTCTGGAGTATGAAGCAGTATTAGCGAGAGAGTTTGGTGAAGTTAAAACGCAAGCAAACTCAGCACAAAAGCAAGATCGCGGATAAACGCTTTCATAGGCGCAATTGGTGCATTTGTACCGGGCGCAATTTCAGAAAAAAAGTGAAAAAGTGTTCCCTTGCCTACATTTTCATATATGTATTAAAGGAACTCCACAAAGTGTTTGTGTCTTTTTTCATTCTTCTTCACTGCGATCAAAAAATGAACAGCTGATGGAGGCGCAATATGGCATACTGCACCGGGCGCAAAAAAGCCAAACACCGGCTCTGCTGGCGGATTGTGTTGGGCTCGAATGGATCGTCAGATAAACACAACCCCCTCGAAAACTGTTATTTGGCCTGTTACTTGAAAATGGAAGGAGGCATGTGTGAATCGGAAGCTGGATCGAAGGTGTACAGAACAGAATGTGGAGTTCCGAAAGGCTCCGTCCTAGGCCTTCTCCAATGGATCACAATGTATATATTCATATTGTTGAAGCTACGCTTCCAAAAAGAATGCGCTCGTAGGACGACACCTCGATAATAGAGAACGATATGATCTGCGAGATTCAAAGCATGGCCTGAACGGTGGTCTGGCGCTTGTTTAGCACAAAACTGATCTGATACCCATACCGAGCTCGTTGTAAAGTAATCGGAAATCCGCCATTTTATGTAGGCCGTCATTTTGAGTTTAGAATAACGCCACACAGCTAATAGTTTTCTACACCATTTTATTTGATACCCATGTCGGCGGTCGGAGAATGCAACTAAAAATTTCGGCCGCCATCTTGAATTTTTTACAAAATGGTCAGATTGCACTGTCATGCGAACTCTACATAAGAACAAAATCAGCTCAATCGAAAACCGGGATGTGGGTCACATTTAACTTCCAAGATTTTTTTACATAGTTAGTTACAGGCGAAGCTGATAAAAAGCGTATAAAACAATACCAATTAATGCAAATCTTCTAGTCTGCCATCAAATTTATATTTATTAGTATAATTTATATCGATCAAACGACATCTGAAAAATATCTTCTTTAACTTCTTCTTCTTCTTTGATCCGTAAGCTGGCGGTCCGAGCGGGACGTCCCCGCAACGGATACGCTGCTGTCGGTGCCGCTGGGTCCCGAACTCTATTCACGATTCGCTTCCATTCTTCTCGGTTTTTGGCGGTGTCTCGAGCCTCGGTAACTGATAATCGTTGATTCTTTAAGTCACCCTCGATATTCTTCAATCAGGTTTTCTTCGGTGCCGATCGCTGTATTCTCCAGTCTGCAGGGCGGTCTCGCCAGAGAAGTTTACGTGGCAAGCGGTTATCATCCATTCGGCAAACATGTCCAAACCACCGTAGTCGACGTTTTTGTATTTCTTCTTCGATCAGTGTTTGCTGATCGCATCTTTGTCTGACAACCTCGTTTCGAAGGCGATCACAGAGTGAGACACGGAGGATCTGCCTCAAACATCGCATTTGGAAGACCTCGAGCTTCTTAACGTCCGGTTTGAGCAGTGTCCACGTTTCAGATCCATAAAGAAGAATCGGAAGAATCAACGTTCGGTAAAGACGTAGTTTTGTTTTGATGGAGATATTTGCTCGTTTCCATATGCACCACTTGAGCTAGGCGAATGTTGCTGTTGCCTGGCAGATACGGCTGTGAACGTCGGCCGTCGATGCTACTTTCGTTTCCTCAACCAATAATCCCAAATATTTGAACCTTGGAACATGTTCGATTTGGGTTCCATCGAGGTGAACACTGGACTTGATCCATCCGTTGTGAGCACTTTGGTCTTTTCCGCATTGATTTTTAACCCGTATGATTGGGCGATGCGGGAAATATCGTATAAGATGTCCGTTGCTTCGGCATCCGTGTCGGCGAAAACAGCGCTATCGTCGGAGAACATTAGGTCTGTTACGAAGTTGTTGTCGTCGTATTGAACTCCGAGTCGTCCATCGAATGCTTCACGCATAATCGCGTCGATCACAACGTTGAAGAGAAGTGGCGAAGCGACGTCTCGCTGCCGGACACCCGTCTGAATCGGGAACTCCTCGGATAAGTCGTTTCGAATACGAACGCTGCTGGTTGAGCCATCGTACGACGCTTGCAGAAGTTGGATGATTCTCAATGGTACGTGTTCGGTTACCAAGACTCTCCACAAGCTGTTCCAATCGATGCAATCGAAAGCGGATTTGAAATCGATGAAAACGACGACAATTCGTTTGCCGCAACGAATTCTTTCTTCCATTAACTGACGGAGGGCGAATATTTGATCAATGCATCCTCGATGTGGTCTAAATCCCGCTTGTTCCTCCCGGCTCGTTTGCTCTCGATGTTTCTGTAGCCTCGATTGTATTATTTTCGTAAATACTTTACCGACGATCGAAAGAAGGCTAATACCGCGATAATTCTTGCATTCCCGACTGTCGCCTTTCTTCAAAATTGGGACAACGATCGCTTTCTTCCATACCGAAGGGACACGATCCGAATGCCATATGTGTGTTATGAGGACATGAAGTCGTTGTGATAAGACATCACCTCCAGCTTTGATCATCTCGGCGGTTACTTGGTCTATTCCCGGCGCTTTTCCAATTTTTCAGCGATTTTATTGCTGTCTTCACCTCGATAATTGTTGGTTCGGTATCGAGAAACTGATTCATCGGCTGTTCGATAATCGGTGGTTCGGGTGCTGGACCTTGCGGCGGATCGTGGTTATACAACTGGTGGAACAATGCTCTCCACCGCTCCAGGCGTTCATGGGCAGAAATCACAAAAGTTCTATCCGATTTGTTGATGTTGTTTTGCCGCCTAACCGGCGGATTGTCTGGTACAGCGTCCGGTACTCGTGGCCCGACGCCGCTTTTTCCATGTCGGTCGCAACGTTATTCCAGTACGCTTCTCGTTCCAATTTCATTTTTCTGCCGAACTTCTTTGTTCAATCTTCGGTATTCCTCAAAGTCGACGTGTTTCATGCGCTTCCGCTGATCGACGAGGTCCAGACAGCTGTCCGAGATCCATGGCTGCGTCCGTTTACGGATAGTTGGACACAACTCCATTGCACACTCCACAATAGACTCCGACAATTGCCTTTCTTCTACATCGATATCGTCCGGTATTGCGAGCGCCGCGAATTTGTTGGATAATGCCATTTGAAACTCTCGCCCGATGGCTGGGTCCCGTAGGCACGCCCAATTTTTCTTGGCTGGTGGTGGCTCCGTTTTCTTCGCTCTTTGCAATCGCATCTGCAATTTCGCTCGAACAAGATAATGGTCCGATCCGCAATCGGGTCCACGCATTGCACGTACGTCTTTAAGCGTTGATCGGAATCTTGTGTTGATCAAAACGTAGTCTAACATCGCCGAGTCTTTGCCGGATGGATTTCGCCAGGTGAGTTGGTGTTTGAGTGGATGGCGGAAAATGCTGTTGCCAACGATCAAGTTGTTTGACCATAAAGCCGACGCCGGCCTCTCTTTTCTCACCACCGGAATAGTAAAGCATCATCGTTTCGTCGATTGTTGGCGGGACGATTGTCAATATCCCGGATCCGGTAAGCCGTAGTTCCGATAGCGCAGCAATTGATATTTTGTATTTCAACAATTCAACGTGATGTCCTGTTCGTACATTCCACGCAGCGAATTTTAATTCCCTTTTCGGTGTGACTAATTTGGGTGTTCGGCCAGTAACCCACTTCTCACCAGCATCCCTGATTCTTCTTTAAAAATTACTAAAACATAGTAATTAACGTAAATTTTCCAATTTGCCATCGAATATATATTGTTTAGTACAATTTAAGCCGATTAAACCTATTTTTAGAGAGTAGACCTGTGATCAGATAATTTGTCATCTTGGGCTCTTGCTCTAATAGTCTAGACAGACCAGGCAGACAGACCAGACAAACAGACCAGATAGGCCAAACAGAGAGAGAGAGAGCAGGCAAGCCAACTAGTCTACCCCTATTAGAAACATTATAAATTAAATTATATCTCTCAGGTGGACAGATATACAGGTAGGCTGGTCTGCCTGGTGGACTATCCCAGCGTGAGAACCCACCCAATACAACTAGTTTCACACATGTGGTACACCAAAAAGAGCTGACCAACTCGCAAAGGG